>CM038229.1:63165195-63271922 GCA_021442155.1 Cymbidium sinense | reverse complement strand
TAAATAAAATCACGAGACCTAAATGAAATAATAAAATAAATTAAAATTAAAACCTAAACTAAAACTTAAGCCTAAACCTAGAAATAAAATGAAATAAAAAATAAAAGCTAAACTAAAATTAAATAAATAGAAACCTCAACTAAACTAAAAAATAAATTAAACCTAAAAATGAAAAAGCTAAATAAAATAAAAACTAAACATAAAATAAACTTAAAATAAAATAAAATATAAACTAAATAAAACCTATACCTAAAAAATAAACCTAAAAATAAAACTTAACAATAAATAAAAAAGAAAACCTAAACCCTAAACTACAAAAAACTAAACAAAATAAAAATAAAATAATCTAAATAAAATAAACCTAAACATATGCTAAAATAATCCTAAAGCCTAAACCATAAATCATAAACTAACCATAAATCCTAAAAACCTAAAATCCTAAACCTAAAATAAATAAAACCTAAAAATAAAATAAATAAACAGACCTAAACCTAAATAAAATAGAACAATAAGATAAAATAAAAACCTAAACTAAACCTAAACCTAAACATAAAACTAAACTAAAATTAAAAATAAAAACTAAACTAAAATAAATTATTAAAAACCTAAACTAAACTAAAAAATAAAATAAAAAGTAAACCTAAAATAAAAATAAAATAAACCTAATATAAAATAAAATAAAATCTAAATAAAAACCTAAACTTAAAAAAATAATCCTAAAAGTAAATCAAAAAAAACATAAACCCTAAACTTTTAATAAAAAACCTAAACCTAAAATAAAAATAAAATAAACCTAAACCTAAACTTAAATAAAATAAACCTAAAATAAAATAAATTAAAAATGAAATAAAAACCTAAACCAAAAAAATAAACCTAAAAATAAAAATTAAAAATAAATAAAAAAGAAAACCTAAACTATAAACTAAAAAAAATATTAAGCCTATAATAAAAACAAATAAACTAAATAAAATAAACCTAAACCTAAACTAAAATAACCCTAAACCCTAAACCATAAACCATAAATTAACCGTAAACCCTAGAAACCTAAAATCCTAAACCTAAACTAAATAAAACCAAAAATAAATAAATAAATAACTCTAAACCTAAATAAAATAAAATAATAAGATAAAATAAAAACCAAAACTAAAACTTTAACCTTAACCTGAACCTAATAATAAAATAAAATAAAAACTAAAACCTAAACTAAAAATTAAAATAAACCTAAAAATAAAGAACCTAAATAAAATAAAAACTAAAACTAAATAAAAATAAAATAAAATAAAAGCTAAATAAAAACCTAAACCTAAAAAATAAACCTAGAATAAATAAAAATTAAAAACTAAACCTAAAATAAAAATAGAAAAAACCTAAACCTAAATTATAATAAACTAAACTAAAATAAATAATACCTAAACCTAAACTTAAAATAAACTAAACCTAAAGCTCAACCTAAATTGAATAAAATAAAATAAACTAAAAAAACCTAAACCTAAATTAAAAGGTAAAACCTAAAAATAAACCTGAAATCAAAACCAAAACCTAAACCTAAAAAAAAAAAACCTAAACTTAAACCTAAAAATAAAAAATAAAACCTAAACCTAAAAAATAAAATAAAATAAAACTAAACTAAAAAATATACCTAAATGTAAACCTAAACCTAAACCTATAAAATAAACTAAAATAAAAAACCTAAACTAAAAGAAATAAAAATAAAATAAATAAAATAAACTAAATAAAAATAAAAATAAACCTAAATATAAAGAAAAAATAAAATAAACTAAAATAAATAAATAATATACTGAATAAACTAAATAAACCTAAACCTACTAATTTACTTAATTTAAAAAATTAAAATAATTTTAAAAATAACCCTAACTCTAAACCCTAAACCCTAAATAATAATAACTAATAAACTAATAAACTAATAACTAATAACTAATAAAACTAACTAACTAACAACTAATAAAAGTAATAATAATAAATAATGATCAAAACTAATAAAAAAGTTAAAATTAATATACTAATAAACTAAACTAATAACTAATAACTGATAACTAAAACTAAAATAATAATAAAACTAATAATAGCATAACTAATAACTAATAATATTAACTAACTAATAAATAATAATAATAATAAAGCAAAAACTAAAAACTAAAACCTAATAAAACTAATAAACTAATAACTAAACTAATAATAAATAATAAATAACTAGTAATAACTAATAAACAACTAACTAAAAACTAATAAACCCAAATAATAAATAACTAACTATTAAACTAAATTAAAACTAAAACAAATAACTAAAAATAATAAAACTAATAATAATAACTAAAAACCTAAATAAAACTAACTAATAAACTAAATAACTAATAATTAATAATAATTAATAACTAACTAATAAATAATAATAATAACTAATAATAATAATAAAATAATAAAATCAAAAACTAAACATAACTAATAATAACTAAAACTATCTAAACTAATAACTAATAATAATAAATAACTAATAACTAATAAAAATAATAATAACTAATAATAAAATAACTAATAAACTAATAAAACTTACTAAACATAACTAATAAAAGCTAACTAAAATAAATAAATAAACTAATAACTAAATAACTAAAAATAACTAAATAAACTAATAAAAACTAAATAATCAATAATAAATAATAAATAATAAAAAATAATTAACTAAACTAAACTAAAAACTAATAATAACTAATAAAATTAATAAAACTGAAACTAATAACTAAATAAACTAATACTAATTAATAATAAATAACTAATAAGATTAATAAACTAATAAAACTAAAACTAAACCTAATAAAATGAATAACTAATAATACTAACAAAATTAATAAAACTAACAAACAAAACTAATAATTATACCCTAAACCTAATAATAATAACTAAACTAAATAACTAATAAACTAATAATAATAAAACTAATAACTAAACCTAATCTAATAACTAACTAATAAACTAAGAAAACTAATAGCTAAACTAATAAATAATAATAACCTAATAAATAATTAAACCAAACTAATAATAACTAATAATTATTAACAACTAAACTAATCAAAACTAAACTAAGGCTAACTAACTAATAATAATAAAACTAAAACTAATAAACTAATAATAATAACTAACTAACTAATAAAAATAAAAATAATAATAATAAATTAATAAAACTAAAAAAACTAATAAACTAAAAACTATCTAATAAAACCTAAACTAATAACTAAATAAAACTAATAAAACTAACTAAAACTAAAACTAATAACTAAATAAAACTAATAATAAACTAATAGCTAAATAACTAATAAACTAATAAACTAAAAATTAAACTAAACTAAAACTAATAATAATAATAACTAAATAACCAACTAACTAAACTAATAAGCCTAATAACTAAAACTTAATAACTAAAATGAATAAACTAATAATAGTAAATGATAATAAAAACTAACTAAAATTAATAATAAGATAAATAATAACTAAAAACTAATAAAATAACTAAACTATAACTAATAAAATTAATTAATAAAAACTAAAACTAAAAAACTTACCAATAATAATAACTAATAATTAAACTAATAAACTAATAATAATAACTAATAAAAGAACTAAACTAATAACTAATAATAAACTAATAAAACTAAAATAAATAATAACTAAAACTAAAGAACTAACTAAGAAACCTAATAACTAATAAACAAAAACTAACTAAACAAATAAAATTATGAAACCAAAAAACTAATAAACTAAATAAACAAATAAACTAATAACTAATAATAATAAATAATAACTAACTGATAACTAAACTAATAAAACTAACTAACTAAAAAACCTAACTAATAAACCTAAACTAATAACTAAATAATCAAATAATTAATAAATTAAACCTAATAATAATAACTAAAACTAATAATAACTAAACTAATAATGAACTAAAAATTAATTAATAAAAACTAATAAACTAACTAATAAACCAACTAATAACAATAACTACCTAATAAACTAATAACTTAAAACTAATAATAACTAAACTAACTAATAATAAAAATAACTAAAAAAACTAACTAAAATTAACTAACTAACTAAACTTAAAACTAATAAAATAATACTAACTAATAAACTAATAACTAAACTAATAAAACTAATAAACTAATAACTAAACTAATAACTAATAATAACCAAAACTAAATAACTAAACTAATAAAAACTAATAAACTAAAACTAATAACTAATAAAAACTAAATAACAAAATAAAAAGCATAAATAATTAATCTAATAAACTGAACTAATAACTAATAAAGCTAACTAATAATTAACAATTATTACTAATAACTAACTAATAATAACTAATAACCTAATAACTAATACAATTAACTAATTAATAATAACTAATAATATAAACTAATAAAACTAATAAAAGATATAAATAACTAAACTAATAATTAAACCTAAACTAATAAAAGTAATAATAAAAAGCTAATAAACTAAAAAACTAAACCTAATAATAACTAATAAAAACTAATAACTAATAATGACTAATAATAATAACTAAAAACTAAATAACTAAAAACAATAAGTAATAGCTAATAAAACTAAACTAATAAACTAATAAACTAAAAACTAAAAACTAATAAATTAAACTAACTAATAATAACTAATAAAACCTAAACTAATAAATAACTAAACTAAATAACTAAACTAATAACTAACTAATAACTAACTAAAATAAATTAAACTAATAACTAACTAAAAACCTAAAAAATAAACTAAAACTAATAAATAATAATAACTAATAATAACTAAAACATAAGTAAAGTAATACTAATAAAACTAATAAATAAATAACTAATAATTAAAAACTAAATTAATAAAACTAATAAACTAAACTAAATTTATAATAACTAAACTAACTAATAAAACTAATAACTAATAATTAATAACTAATAATAACTAACTAATAAAACTAACTAATGAATAACTAACTAATAATTAATAACTAATAACTAATAAACTAACAAAACTAACTAATAAATAACTAAACTAATGATAAACTAATAACTAATAACATCTAAAAATAACTAACTAACTAATAAAAACTGATAAACTACCTAATAACTAACTAAAACTAACTAATAAAAAAACTAATAATTAATAAAACTAAATAAACTAATAATAAATAAATAACTAACTAATAACTAACAATAACTTAACTAAAACCTAATAAAATGAATAACTAATAATTAAACCTAAAACTAAAACTAATAAACCTAATAATAAAACTAATAACTAACTAATAAACTAAAAATAAACTAATAATAATAAATAATAATAAACTAAAACTAATAAACTAAATAAACTAACTAAAACTAAACTAACTAATAAATAAAAAGCTAAATAATAATAATACTAAAACCAACTAATAAACCTAATAACTAATCAAGTAAATAACTAAAACTACAAACTAATAAACTAAAACTAAAATTAACTAAACCTAAACCTAAAACTAGTAATAATAAACTAACTAACAAAAAACTAATAACTAAACTAATAAATAAACTAATAATAATAATAATAATAATAATAATAATAATAAAACTAATAAATAATAAAACTAAAAAACTAATAATAAAACTAAACCTAATAAACTAATAAACTAATAATAATAACTATTAACTAATAATAACTAACTAATAACTAATAACTAATGATAATAATAATAACTAACTAATAATTAAAAAAACTGATAACTAATAACTAATAATAATAACTAATAAAACTAACTAAACTAATAACTAAGCTAAACTAAAAAACCTAATAACAAAAAACCTAAACTTAATAATAACTAATAACTAAACTAAATTACTAATTAATAAACTAAACTAATAACTAAACTAATAAAACTAATAAAACTAAACTAATAATAATTAAACTAATAATAATTAAAAACTAATAACTAACTAAATAATAAAAATTGAATAAATAACTAATAACTAATAACTATAACTAGTAACTAAAAAAATAATAATAATAAACTAATAACTAACTAATAACTAACTAATAACTAAAACTAAATAACTAACTAGTAACTAATAAAAACTAATAATAATAATATAATAAACTAAAACTAGAACTACTAAGTAAAACTAAAAACTAATAATAAATAATAACTAACTAACTAAAATTAATTAATGGCGATAATTACTAAACTAAAACTAATAAACAAATAATAACTAAAACTAACTAAATAATGATGATAAACTAATCCAACTAACTAAAAACATAATAACTAAACCTACTCAACTAATAAACTAATAACTAATAATAACTTAACTAAATTAAAAAAATAAACCTAAAAATCAAAAACCTAAATAAAATAAAAACTAAACCTAAAATAAAAATAAAATAAAACTAAAATAAAATAAAATAAAATGAAAACTAAATAAAAACCTAAACCTAAAAAAGCCCTAAAAATAAATTAAAAATAAAACCTAAACCTTAAACTAAAAAAAATTTGTAAACTTAAAATTAAAATATAATAAAACTAAAGCTAAACTAAAATAAACTAAACTAAAATAAATAAAACCTAAACCTAAACCTAAAAAAACTAATCATAAACTAAATAAAATATAATAAAATAAAAATAAACCTAAACTTAAACTAGAAAAATAAAACCTAAAATAAAAACCCAAAGCCTAAACATAAAAATATAAAATAAAAACCTAAACCAAAACCTAAAAATAAAAAGGTAAACCTAAACCTAAAAAATAAAATAAAAATAAAACTATAAAGTAAACCTAAACCTAAACCTAAAAAATAAACTAAAATAAAAAAACCTAAACTAACATAAATAAAATGAAAATAAATATACTAAACTAAATATAAATATAAATAAACATAAATAAAATAAACTATAAATAAACTAAATAAACCTAAACCTTCCTGTTTATTTAATTTAATATTTTTTAAAAACCATGACCCTACCATCCAAAGGCCTACCTACCCCACCCTACCTAAATCCTCCCTAAAAGATGGGCCCTAGGCACTATGACCTAAACACTTTGCCTAAATCCTACAGGCCACAGGCCACTAAACCTCTACACTCCTGCCAAGGCCACTGGGCCCCAGACCTGGGCCACAGTCTTTTAACCTAAACCCACCACTGAGCTCATCCTGGGCTCTAAAATATAAAACCTAAACCTGACTAAATAAACTTAAAATAAATTAAAATAAAATAAAATGGGACCTAAATTGCGATAATCCTACTAAAGCTTAGAATAAATATAAAAATAAAACTAAACTAAATGTAAACTAAATAAACTAAATGATCCTAAACCTACTAGGTTTATTAAAATAAAAAATAAAAGGTGAAAAGGCTAACACACCTACCTCCATAACCAAGCTCACTAGCTGGGACCACCCTGAGCCACTAAACACTAAAATAACAAACCTTAAAACAGCCTAACCACAAATAGTGAGCCCTAAACCACAAACCCTGATCCTAAAACCTAAAGACCTAAAAAAATTAAATAAACCTAAAAATAAAATAAATAAAATCTAAACCTAAATAAAATAAAGAAATAAAATAAAATAAAAACCTAAACTAACTCCTAAACCTAAACCTAAACTTAAACCTATAAATAAAATAAAATAAAAAATAATAACTAAACTAGAATAAAATAAATAAAAACCTAAACTAAATTAAAAAATAAAATAAACCTAAATAAAATAAAAACTAAACATAAAATAAAATAAAAACTAAATAAAAACCTAAACCTAAAAAATAAACCTAAAATTAAACATAAAAATAAATAAAAATTAAACATAAACCCTAAACTAAAAAAAACTTAAACCTAAAATAAAAATAAAATAATCAAAGAAAATAAACCTAAACCTAAACTAAAATAACCCTAAACCTTAAACTCTAAAAACTTAAAAACTTAAAAACTTAAACATAAACTAAATAAAACCTAAAAATAAAATAAATAAATAAATATAAAACTGAATAAAATAAAAAATAAGATAAAATAAAAACCCAAACCTAAAACAAAAACCTAAACCTAAACCTAGAAATAAAATAAATTAAAAAAGAAAAATTAAAATAAAATAAAATAAATAAAAACCTAAACTAAAAATAAATAAAATAAACCTAAAAATAAAAAACCCAAATATAATAAAAACTAAACATAAAATAAAAACAAAATAAAATAAAATAAAATAAAATAAAATAAAAACTAAATAAAAACCTAAACATAAAAAATAAATCTGAAATAAAACGTAAAAATAAATGAAAAATAAATCTCAAATAAAAAAATAAATAAAATAAAAAACCAAAACCTAAACTAAAATAAACTAAATTAAATAACCTTAAACCCTAAAAACCTAAAAACCTAAGCTTAAACTAAATAAAACCTAAAAATAAAATAAATAAATAAACCTAAACCTAAATAAAATAAATAATAAGATAAAATGAACCTAAAGCTAAACCTAAACCTATACCTTAAATTAAAATAAAATAAAAAATAAAAACTAAACTAAAATAAAATTATTATAAACCTAAAATAAACTAAAAATAAAAAATAAAAACTAAGAATAAAATAAAAATAAAATAAACCAAAAATAACATAAAATAAAAACTAAATGAAAACCTAAACCTAAAAAATAAACCTAAAAAAACCTAAAAATAACTATAAAATAAAACTTAAATAGTAAACTAAATAACAAACCTAAACCTAAAATAAAAATAAAATAAACCTAAACCTAAACTAAAATAAACTAAACTAAAATAATTAAAACCTAAACCTAAACCTAAAATAAGCTAAACTTAATCCTAAAACTAAACTAAATAAAAAATAAACTAAAAATAAACCTAAAATAATAACCTAAAACCTAAACCTAAAAAACATAAAATAAAAAAATATAAACCTAAAAAAATGAAATAAAACCTAAACTTAAAAAAATAAAGTAAAAATGAAGCTAAACTAAAAAATAAACCTAAACTTAAACTTAAACCTAAAAAATAAACTAAAATAAAAAACTAAAATAAATAAACTAAAATAAATAATAATAAAATTAAACCTAAATAAAAATAAAATAAACTAAAATAAATAATAAATAAACTAAATAAACCTAAACCTACTGGTTTACTTAACTTAAAAAAACATTAAAAAAACTAAGAAAATGATAAACCTAAACCTAAACCCCAAACCACTAAACCTACTAAATCCTAAACCCTAAACCCTAAACCCAAAATCGTGAGTAAACCCTAAACCACTAAAGCTAAACCTCTACTAAACCCTAAACTAGACCCTAAACCTGCTAAACCCTAAACCCTAAACCACACCACTAAACCCTAAAATCCTAAACCTTAAATATGTAAAATTGGATAAAAATTAAACCTAATCCCTAAACTAAAAAATAAAAAACATGAACCTAATTTAAAAATAAAATAAAATAAACCTAAACTTAAACTAAAATAAACTAAACTAAAATAACCTGAACCTAAACTAAACCTGAGTAAAAGAAAAAGATAAATAAATAAATAAACCTAAATAAATAAATAAAGGTAAAATAAAACCTAAACTAAAACCTAAACCTAAAAACCTAAATCTAAACCTAAAAAATATAATAAAATAATAACTAATAACTTAATAAAATAATAATGATATAATAATAAATTAATAATAAACTAATAGCTAATAACCTAATAAACAAATAAATAAAAATAATAACTAAACTAATAACTAATAAAAACTAAATAAAAAACTAAAAAACTAATTAACTAATTAATGAATAAATAATAAATAATAATAATAATAACTAACCTAAAACTAATAATAACTAATAATAAAAACTATAATAACTAACTAAAATAACTAAACTTATAACTAATAATAACTAATAATAACTAAAATAACTAATAAAAACTAAAAAACTAATAAACTAATAAACTAATAAACTAATAACTAAATAACTAATAAACTAATAATAATAACTAACTAATAATAAAATTAACTAGCAAATAAAAAATAATAACTAATAAACTAACAATTAAAACTAACTAACTAATAATAACTAAAAACTAATAACTAATAACTAATAATAACTAATAATAATTAATAACTAATAATAACTAATAATAATTAATAACTAAACTAATAAAATTAAACTAAGAACTAATATCTAAAACTAAGAAGCTAATAAATAAATTAAAAAATAAATAACTAAACTAATAAACTAATAACTAACTAAATAATAAAAAACTAATAATAATAACTAAAAAATCTAACTAATAAAACTACCGAAAACTAACTAATAACTAATAATAACTAACCAAATAACTAACTAAACTAATAAATAATAGCAGATAATAATCTAATAATGTAACTAATAAAAGTAATAATAAAAATAAATAACTAATGATAATAATAACTAATAAAACTAACTAAAAAACTAGTAACTAATAATAAATAATATAATAATAATAATAAACTAATAATAAAAAAAAACTAAACAAATGGCTAATAAACTAACTAAACTATAATATACTAACTAACTAATAATAACTATTAACTAAAACTAATAATAATAATAATAAAACTAACTAACAACTAATAACTAATAACTAACTAATAAACTAATAATTAATACAAATAAAACTAACTAATAATAACTAAATAATAATTAAATAATAACTAACTAAACCAAAACTAATAACTATAACTAATAACTAACTAACTAACTAATAATAACTAATAATAATAAACTAATAAAACTAAACTAAACTAAAAAAATAATGTAATAACTATTAACTAAATAACTAATATAATAACTAAACTAATAACTAATTAATAACCCAATAACTAATAACTAATATCTAATAAAATTAATAACTAATAACTAACTAAACTAATAACCTAAATAACTATTCTTATAATAACTACTAACTAAAAACTAAATAACAAACTAATAAAAATCTAAATAACTAAAACTAAATAAAAACTAATAAACTAATAATAAAACTAATAATAAATAATAACTAAAAACTAATAAAACTAAAAATAATAACCTAATAATTTTAATAACTAACTAATAATAACTAAATAACTAAACTAAACCTAATAAAAAATAAAAAAAATAAAATTAAAACTAAATAGTAATAAACTAACTAATAAAATAAAACTAATAAAACTAAATAAGCTAATAAAACTAATAATAACAAATAAATAATAACTAATAAACTGATTACTAATAAAAACTAACTAAGACTAAAACTAACTAATAAAACTAACAAACTAATAACTAATAACTAATAATAATAACTAAATAAATAACTAACTAATAACTAAACTAATAAAACTATTGACTAATAATAATAAACTAATAATAACTAAACTAATATTAATAAACTAATAAAACTAATAACTAACTAATAACTAAACCTAAACCTAAACCTAATAATAACTAAACTAATAACTAATAACTAATAACTAAATTAACAACTAGTAAAACTAAAAGTAATAATAATAAGTAATAACTAATAAAAACTAAATAAACTAACTAACTAAACTAAACTAACTTACTAATAAACTAATAACTAAAACTAATAGTAACTAACTAAACCTAATAACTAAATAATAACTAATAATAATAAATTAAATAAACTAATAACAAATAATTATAATTAATAAAACTAATAACTAACTAAAAGCCTTAACTAATGATCTAATAAATAATAAAAAACTAATAAGAAACCTAAAAAACTAATAACTAATAAACTAAACTAATAATTAATAAACTAAACTAATAACTAATAAAAATAAACTAATAAACTAATAAGAAATAATAATAACTAGATATAATAATGAAAACTAATAAAAACTAAATAATAACTAATAATAAACTAATAAATCAAATAACTAATAATAACCTAAACTAATAAACTAAAAAAATAATAAAACTAATAAACTAAAAACTAATAAACTAAGAATTAAATAATAAAGAGATAATAATCAAAATAAACTAAACTAACTAACTAATAAACTAAATAATAACTAATAATAATAAACTAAATAATTAAACCAGTAACTAAATAACTAAACTAAACTAATAACTAATAAAACTAACTCAACTAACTAATAATAAAACCTAAAAAACTAATAAACTAATAAACTAATAGTAATAACTAAACTAAATAACTAATAAAACTAATAATAATAACTAATAAATAACTAACCTAACTATAACTAATAACTAATAATAACTAACTAACTAATAACTAATAAATAACTAATAATTAAACTAATAATAAAATAAATAATAATTAATCACTAACTAACTAATAAACTAGAAGCTAAAAAATAACTAATAATAACTAATAATAATAATACCAATAATAATAACTAAATACTAAAACTAATAAAACAAAATAAAAAAGCTAAAATAACTAATGAAACCTCATAAAACTAAATAACTAAACTAACTAAAAACCTAATAAACTAATAAATAAATAAAATAATAAACAAACTTATAAAAAAGTAATAAAACTAATAAACTAATAAACTAATAAAACTAATAAACTAAAAATAACTCATAAACTAAACTAATAAACCTAAAAAAAATTAATAAGTAATAATTTTAACTAATAATAATGATAATAAAATAATAAAAATTAATAAACTAATAACAAATTATAAACTAATAATAATAATAATAGCTAATAAAATAAAACTAACTAAATAAACTAACCAAACTAAAAACTAATTAATAAACTAATAACTAAAATGAACTAAAAATAAAAAACTTAATAATAAAAACTAAATAACTATTAACAAAACTAAAGTAAAAAGATAAACTAAACTAATCAACTAAAAACTAACTAATTAATAACTAATAATAGGTAACTAATAATAACTAACAACTGATAAACTAATAACTAAATTAACTAACTAATAATAAAAAAAATTAAAACTAATAATAAATAACTAACTAAACTAAAACTAACTAACTAATAAAAACTAAACTAATAACTAATAACTACCTAATAAACTAAACTAAAAAACTAATAATAATAACTAATAAAACTAAATAAAGTAACTAACTAACTAACTAACTAATAAGAAATAATAAAAGTAAATAAACTAATAACTAATAATAATAATAACTAATTAAATAAACTAGTAACTAATAAAAACTAAAAACTAACTAATAACTAAAACTAACTAAACCTAAATAATAACTAAACTAATAACTAATTAATAAGTAACTAAAAAAATTAATAACTAATAACTAAATTAATAAAATAATAATAAACTAATAACTAACTAATAATAACTAACTAATTAATAATAATACTAATAAAATAATAAACTAATAAATAAATAGTACTAATAAAACTAACTAAAATAAAAATAATAAACTGACTAATAACTAAACTAACTAATAAACTAACTAACTAATAACTAAACTAAATAACTAATAATAAATAAAATGGTAACTAAACTAATAATAAATAACTAAACTAATAACTAATAAAAAACTAATAACTAAAAAATAAACCAAATAATAAAACTAACTAAATAACTAATAAACTAAATAACTAAACTAATAACTAATAAAACACTATTAAATAAATAATAACTAAATAATAACTAATAATACTAATAAACTAATGAATATAATATCTAACCAAAATAAAATATAACTCATAAAATATAAATAAAACTAATAATAAAAATAATAACCCAATAACCAAACTAATAACTAAATAAAAAAACAAATAATTAATAAACTAAATTAATAATAACTAACTATAATAATAACTAATAACTAATAATAACTAAGATAAAAAATAAATAACTAATAATAAACAAAATACTAATAACTAAAACTAAAAAAATAAAAATAATAATTAAATAACTAAACTAATAATAATAACTATAATAACTAATATAATAAAAAACTAACAAATAAATAATAATAATAATAATAATAATAAATAATAAAATAACTAAAAAATAAAATAAAATAATAAAATAATAATAATAAACTAATAAAACTAATAAACTAAGTAATAAATTAAACTTATAACTAATAAAGTAAAATAATAAACTAAATAATAAAACTTATAAATAACTAAATAACTAAACTAAAACTAATAACTAATAAAATAACCTAACTAATAATAATAAAATCTAAATAACTAATAATAATAAACTAAAAACTAATAAAACTAACTTATCAAACTAATTAACTAATAACTAAACTAAACTAACTAACTAAACTAATAAAATAAATAAAAACTAACTAACTAATAAACTAATAATAACTAAAAAACTAACTTATAAAATAAATAAATAATAAATTAAGAAAATAAACTAATAGCTAACAATAACTAACTAATAAATAAATAATAAAATACCTAAAACTAAAGTAATAACTAAAATAACTATAAAACTAAAAATAGGAACTAATAATAACTAAAAACTAAATAACTAACTAAAATAACTATCTTAAATAACTAATAAAAAACTAGTAATAATAATAAATTAATAAAATAATAATAATAACTAATAACTAATTATAAAATTAAAACTATCTTATAATAATAGTAATAACTAATAACTAATAAAACTAAAATGAATAAAATCTTAATATAATAATAATAACTAATAACTAATAATAAAATAACTAAATTAACTAAACTAATAATAAAACTAATAAAAACCTAATAATAACAAAACTAATAATTAACTAAATAAACAAATAACTAAAACTAATAATAATAATAATAACAAAACTAAACTAATCGAAACCTAAACCTAAATCAAAAACCTAAACCAAAAAATAAATAAAAATAAAATACCTAAACTAAAATAAATAAACCTAAAATAAATAAACTAAACAAAATAAAAATTAAAAATAAAATAAACTAAAATAAATAAAAAATAAACTAAATAAACTTAAACTGATCGGTTTACATATTTTTTAAAAATAAAAATTAAAAGAATAATAACTAATAACTAGCAAAACCCTAAACCATAACCCTGAATCCTAAACCCTAAACCTTAAACCCTAAACCCTAAACCCTAAACCCTAAGCCTAGAACCCTAAACCATAAAAGCCTAAACCCTAAACCCTAAAATCCTTAACCCTAAACCCTAAGCTAGTCCTAAACCATAAACCTTAACCCCTAAAAATTGAAAAACCAAAACTAAAATAAAATAAATAAAAAACCTAAACTAAATAAAATAAAATAAAAACATAAACCTAAACTTAAAAATAAAATAAAATAAAAAATAAAAACTAAATAAATTAAATTAAATAAAAACCTAAACTGAACCAAAAAGTAAACTAAAACTAAAAATAAAAGACTTAAAGAAAATAAAAAACTAAACCTAAAATAAAAATAAAATAAACCTAAAATAAAATAAAATACAAATAAAATAAAAACTAAAACCTAAAAGATAGATCTAAAATAAATTAAAAATAAAACCTAAACCCTAAACAAAAAATAACTAAACCTAAATAAAATAAAATAACAAAATAAATAAACTTAAAAATAAAATAATAAATAAACTAAAATTAATCTAAACTAAACTAAAATAAATAAAATAAACTAAAAATTAAAACCTAAACTAAAAAAAAAAAAAAAAAAAAAAAAAAAAAAAAAAAAAAATAAAATAAAAACCTAAACTTTATCTTAAAAATAAAATCTAAACCTAAAAAATAAAATAGAACTAATAAATTTAAATAACTAAATAACTAAATTAATAAACTAATAAAACTAAACCTAATAACTAACTAACTAATACACTAATAAAACTAACTAAAATTAAATAATAATAAATAATAACTAATAAACTAATAAGAATAACTAATAATTAATAATAAACTAACTAATTAATAAATAACCTAACTAACTAATAACTAACTAAAACTAATAACTAATATAAATAACAATAACTAAACTAATAACTAAAAATAACTAAAACTAAAAAAATAAAATAACTAAAACAAATAAAACTAAGAAACTAATAACTAATAACTAATAACTAATAAAGCTAAAACCAACTAAACTTATAACTAATAAACTAAAAAACTAACTAATGAAAACTAATAAACCTAAAAAACTCACTAAACTAACAACTAAACTTAAACTAATAATAATAAACTAACTAATTAATAATTAAACTAAATAAATTAATAAATTAAAACTAATAATAACTAAAACTAATAACTAACTAATACACTAATAATAATAATAATAATAATAATAATAATAATAATAATAATAATAATAATATACTAATAACTAATAATAATTAATAAAACTAACTAAACAAAATAAAATAATAAACTAATAGCTAAACTAAAACTAATAAAACTAATAAAACCAATAAACTAATAACTAATAACTAAAATAATAACTAATCAAACTAAAATAACTAACTGTACTAATAAAAAATAATAATAACCTAATAAATAACTAAACTAAATGAATAATAACTAATAATTAATATTAACTAATATAATAAACTAACTAATAAAATCTAAATTAAAACTAAAACTAACTAAAACTAATAAAAAACTAAAAAACTAACTAAAACTAATAATAATAAAATTAAAACTAATAAAGTAATAGTAATAACTAAAATAAAAAATAAAGTAATAATAATAAAAAATAAACTAAACTAACTAATAACCTAAACTAATAACTAACTAAATAAAACAAATAAAACTAAAACTAACAAAATTAAGACTAATAACTACATAAAACTAATAAACTAATAAATAAAACTATACTAACTAAAGCAAATAAACGATGTAATAATAATAAAACTAAACTAATAATAATAACTAAATAAACTAACTAACTAATAAACCTAATAATTAAAACTTAATAATGAAACTAATAAACTAATAATGGCGATTAAAATAACTAATAAATAATTAATAATAATAAAACTAAAACTAAAATAATAATAATAAACTAAACTAATAACTAATAAACACTAAACTAATAAATAACTAAGCTAATAATAAATAATAAACTAATAAAACTAAAATAAATAATAACTAACTAATAAGCATAATAACTACTAAACGAAAACTAACTAAACTAATAAAACTATTAAATCAAAAAACTAATAAACTAAATAAAATAATAATAAAAACTAAACTAATAAACTAATAAACTAATAACTAATAAAAACTAATAATAAATAACTAATAACTAAACTAATAAAACTAACTAACTAATAACTAATTAACTAAAAAACCTAACTAAGAAACCTAAACTTATAACTAAACTAATAATTAACTAATAAAATAATAAATAAACTAAACCTAATAATAATAACTAAACTAATAACTAACAAAAAAACTAGTTAATAAAAACTAATAAACTATCTAATAATAATAATAACTAAATAATAAACTAATAAATAAACTAATAATAACTAAACTAACTAATAATAAAAATAACTAAAAAAACTAACTAAATAAACTAAAATTAACTAACTAACTAAACCTAAAACTAAAAAAACTAATAACTACTTAATAAACTAACAAAATGAATAAACTAATAACTAAAATAATAAACTAAGCTAAAAATAAATAACTAAACTAATAACTAAATAATAAAAAACCCAAACTAATAAAAACTAATAACTAAATAAAAAAATCTAAATAACTAAACTAATAAACTGAACAAATAACTAATAAAGATAATTAATAACTAATAATAATTACTAATAACTAATAATAATAACTAAAAATAACTAAAAATAATAACTAATAATAACTAATAAATAAAACAAAAGTAATAAAAGTAATAAAAACTAAATAACTAAACCAAAGATAATAAAACTAATAATAGAAAAACTAATAAACTAATAAACTAAACCTAATAATAACTAATAAACACTAATAACTAATAATAAAAACTAAAAAACTAACTAACTAAAATTAATAACTAATAATAATAAACTAATAAGTAAATAATACTAATAACTAAACTAATAAAGTAACTAAAATAACCAATAAAATTTAAACTAATAACTAACTAAACTAAATAACAAAACTAATAACTAACTAATAACTAACTAAAATAAATTAAACTAAAATAAACTAAACAATTACTAACTAAAACCTAAAAATTAAACTAAAACTAATAACTAATAATAACTAACTAAAACCTAATTTACTAATAACTACCAAAACTAATAAATAAATAATAATAAATAACTTAACTAATAAAAATTAATAAACTAAACTAAATAATAATAACTAATAACTAACTAATAAAATAAATAACTAATAAAATAATAACTAATAATAATTAACTAATAAAACTAACTAACTAATAAAATAAACTAATAAAACTAAAAACTAAATAACTAATAAAACTAAATAAACTAATAATTAATAAATAACTAACTAGTAAGTAATAATAACTAAACTAAAACCTAATAAAACTAATAACTAATTATTAAACCTAAAACTAAAACTAATAAACCTAATAATAAAACTAATAACTAACTAATAAACTAATAACTAAACTAATAATAATAAATTAAAACTAATAAACTAACTAAACTAATTAAAACTAATCTATTAACTAACTGAAAAACTAAAAACTAACTATAAACTAAACCTAATAACTAATAAATTAAATAATTATAAATTAATAAACTAAACTAATAAACTAATAAACTAAAACTAAAAAACTAATAACTAATAACTAAACTTAAAAAAAATAATAATAAAAAACTAATTTCTAAAAACTAATAACTAAACTAATAAATAAACTAACAAATAAGAATAATAAACTATTAACTACTAAATAATAAAAAAATGAATAAATAACTAATAACTAATAACTAAAAAAGTAATATTAATAAACCTAATAAAACTAATAACTAAAACTAAATAACTAACTAATAAATAATAATTGATAAAAACTAATAACTAATAATAACTAATAAACAAAACTAAAAACTAAATAAAACTAAAATAATAACTAAACTAGTAAATAATAATAAATAATAACTAAACTAAATAACTAAAACTAATAATAACTAATAATAACTAGACTAAAACTAATAAACTAATAATAACCAAGAACTAATTAAATAATAATAAACTAACCTAAAACTAATAACTAACTAATTAACAAAAAACATAATAACTAATCTTAATAAACTAATGAACTAATAACTAATAATAATTGAACTAATAACTAATTAACTAATTAACTAATAAACTAATAACTAACTAATAACTAACTAAAAAAATAAAACTAACTAACTAATAATAACTAACTAATTATAATAAAAACTAAGTAATAACTTATAACCAATAACTAATAAACTAAATAAAACTAAAACTAACTAATAATAACGAATAAACTAAAATAATAAAACTAATAAACCAAACTAACTAACTAATAATAATAATAATGAATAAATAATATTAATAACTAATAAAACTAACTAATAACTAATAACTAATATACTAAACTAATAAAACTAATAATAATAACTAACTAATAACTAAAAAACTAATAACTAAACTAATAACAAACTAAATAACTAACTAATAATAAAACTAATAAATAATAAACTAATAACTAAACTAATAACTAAAAACTAAACTAACTAACAAAAACTAATAATAATAAACTAACTAAAATAACCTAATAAAACTAAACTAATAATAACTAACTAATAAACTTAAAACTAATAAAATTATAAAATAAATAAAACTAAATAAACTAAACTAATAACTAATAACTAATAAACTAATAATAATAATAAAACTTAACTAATAATAAATAAACTAAATAAAAACTAAAAATCTAAAAAACTAAACTAACTAACGAACTAAAAACTATTAACTAAACTAACTAATAACTAAAAATAATAATAAAACTAAACTAAAAATAAACTAATAATAACTTAACTAATAACTAAATAAATAATAAACTAATTAAAATAATAACTAATAAACTAATTAATAATTAATAATAATAAACTAATAAAAACTAATAAACTAAACTAACTAACTAATAACTAACTAACTAAACTAATAACTAATAATTAATAATAATAAAACTAATAATAAAACTAAACTAAAAACTATAACTAATAATATAATAATAACTAATAAACAAAGACTATAACTAATAAACTAATAAATTAATAAACTAATAATTAATAACTAAATAATAACTAACTAACTAAAATAATAAAACTAACTAACTAATAAATAATAAACTAATAAACTAAATAACTAATTAATAATAAAATAACTAACTAAAACTAATAAATAAACTAATTACTGATAAACTAATAAAAAATAAAACTAAAATTAATAACTAATAATAATAAATAACCTAAACTATATAACTAATAATAATAACTAAATTCTAAAAACTAATAATCTAATAAAATAACTAAACTAACTTAACAAAATAACTAAACCAATAAACTAATAATAACTAAACTAATAACTAAAATAAATTAAACTAAAAAATAATAATAATTACTAATAACTAATAATAAAACTAAAACTAATAATAAACTAAAACTAATAACTAAGTAAAACCAATATAAAAACTAATAACTAATAATAACTAAGAAAAAACTAGATAACTAACTAAACTAAAAAACTAATAAACCAATAATATAAACTAATAAAAAATAATAATAATTAATAACAATAATAATAACTAAAAAACTAAAACTAAAGTAATAACTAATAACTAACTAAAATAATAACTAAACTAACTAATAAATAACTATAATAATAACTAAATAAAAAAACTAAATATAATAGTAAACTAATAACAAAACTAATAAAAATAATAACTAATAAAAACTAAACTAATAACTAATAATAAATAACTAATTAAAACTAATAATAATAACTAATAAAACTAACTAATAACTAAACTAATAAACTAAAAACTAATAACTAATAATAAAAACTAATTATTAACTAATAAAATTAAATAAATAAATAATAATAACTAATAATTAAACTAATAATAAATAAACTAATAAACTAATAACTAAATAATACAATTAAAACCTAATAATAACTAAAAAACTAAACTAATAAACTAACAAACTAATAAAAACCTAATAACTAAACTAATAAAATAAATAATAATAATAAACTAATAATTAATAAAAACCTAATAACTCAAACTAATAAATAATAAAGTAACTAGTAATAATAATAAACTAACTAAACTAATAACTAAAAACAAAACTAATAATAATAAAACTAAAACTAATAACTAAATAACTAACTAATAACTAATAAATAAAATAACTAACTTATAACTAATAACCTAATAATAATAATAATAACTAAACTAATAAATAAATTAAAATTAATAAAATGAATAATAACCTAAACAAATAAAATTAATAATAATATATTGATAACTAATAACTAATAAAACTAATAAACTAATAATAATAATAAACTAATAACTAAAATAATAACAAAACTAATAATAATAAAACTAAATAAATTAATAACTAATGATAACCAAAGTAATAATTATAAACTAAAACCTAAAAAGTAATAATTAATAATAATAATAATAAACTAACTAATAAAACTAAAAACTAAATAAACTAATAATTATCTAATAAAATTAGTAATAAAATAAAATTAATAATAAAACTAAACCCTAAACCTAAACTAATAAAAATAATAATAGCTGATAATAAATAATAACTAAAACTAATAACTAAACTAAACTTAAAAATTAAATAATAAAACTAAAATAACTAAACTAATAACTAATAACTAATAAAGAAACCTAAATAACTAATAATAACTAATAACTAACTAAATAATAAAAAAACTAATAACAAATAATAAATAAATAAAACTAAAATAAAAATTAATAATTACAACTAACTAAAACTAATAACTAATAACTAAACTAATAACTTATAATAAAACTAATAAACTAACTAACTAATAAAACTAATAAACTAATAAACTAATAAAACTAATAACTAATTAAAAAAGCTAACTAAACTAATAAAACTAATAACTAATAATAATAATAACTTATAACTAACTAAAAACTAATAATAATAACTTCCTAATAATAATAAATAATTAATAATAAAAATAATAATCAATAAATAAACTAATAAACAAATAACTAATAACTAAACTAACTAATAAATAACTAATAAAACTATAATAACTAAATAACTAAACTAATAATAAACTAATAACTAATAAAACTAAAAACTAACTAACTAATAAAACTAAACTAATAAGCTAATTAATAAAACAAAAAAACTAAACTAAACTAATAAACTAATAATTAAAATAAAAAAAAAATAAACTAACTAATAACTAATAATAAAACTAAACTAACTAATAACTAAACTAAAACTAAAAAAACTAAATAATAACCAAACTAAAAAACTAATAAATAATAACTAATAATAACCTAATTACTAAACTAAATACTAAAACTAATAACTAATAAACCTAATAATAACTAATAACTAACTAAAAGTAAATAAAACTAACTAAAATAAATTAATAAACTAAATAACTAATAGCTAAAATAAAAACTAAACTAATTACTAATAAAACCAAATAATCTAAAAACTAATAAAACTAACTAATAACTATCTAAACTAATAAATAAACAAATAAACTAATAAGAACTAAACTAATAATAAACTAATAAAACTAATAAAACTAATAATAATTAAAAAACTTAATGAAATTAATAAAACTAATAAATAATTAATAAAACCTAATAACTAATAACTAATAATAATAATAAAAATAATAATAATAAAACTAAATAACTAATTAATAATAACTAAACTAAACCTAAATTAACTAAATAATAACTAACTAAATAATAACTAAATAACTAAACTAATAATAATAATAACTAATAAAACTAATAACTAAATAAAAAAAACTAAAACTAATAACTTTTAACAAACTAAAAACTAATAATAACTAACTAATAAATAAAATCTAATAAACTAAAAAACTAACTAAACTAATAACTAATAAAACTAAATAAACCTAATAACTAATAAAAACTAATAATGAAAAAACTAACAAAACTAACTAATAATAAAACTAATAAATAATAACTAACTAATAATTAATAATAACTAATAATAATAATAATAATAATAATAATAACTATAATTAATAAATAATAACTAAACTAATAATAATAACTAATAACTAAAATAATAATTACTTTCCTAATAACTAAACTAAAATAACTAAACTAACAAATAAATAAACTAATAAAACTAAATAACTAATAAACTTAAATAACTAATAAACTAATAAATTAATAAAATCTCTAAATTAATAACTAATAAATAATAAAACTAAAAAACTAAACTAATAAACTAAAACTAATAACTAATAAAAACTAATAACTAAAAATAATAACTAATAACTAAACTAATAATAACTAAAAATAAACTAACTAACTAAACTAATAACAAATATTTAATAATAAAGATAATAAAACTAATAAAATACTAATAATAACTAATAAAATAATAAAACTAACTAAACTAATAACTAATAATAACTAATAATAACTAACTAAAATAATAATAAAAAAACTAAACTAAAAACTAATAATAATAATAATAAAATAAATAAAACTAATAAACTAATAAACAAATAATTAATAAATAATAACTAACTAACTACTAAACTAATAACTAATAAAACCTAATAAAATAATAATAAAACTAAAACATAAAACTAAATAACTAATAATAATAGTAATAACTAATAATAATAACAACTAATAAACTAACTAATAATAATATCTAATAACTAATAAAACTAACTAAACTAACTAAATAACTAAATAACTAAACTAATAAACTAATAAAACTAATAACTAATAATAACTAATAAAACTAATAACTAATAATTAATAACTAAATTAATAACTAATAAATAAACTAATAAAATAACTCAAACTAAACTAAATAATAAAATTAAAATAACTAATAACTAAACTAAATAACTACAAATAACTAAACTAATAAACTAATAAAACTAACAACTAACTACAAATAAACTAATAAACTAAAATAAAACTAATAAAAAACTAAACTAAAAACTAATTAACTAATAATAATAACCTAATTAATAACTAATAACTAAAGTAATAATAATAAAACTAAAAATAACTAATAAAATAAAAAAAATAATAATGATAATAATAATAAACTAACTAAACTAAATAACTAAACTAATAACTAATAACTAACTAACTAAACTAATAACTAAATAAACTAACTAATAACTAAAACTAAATAACTAACTAAAACTAAATAACTAAAAAAGCTAAACTAAACTAATGAACCTATTAATAACTAAAATAACTAACTAATATTTACTAAACTAATAACTAAATAATAAAACTAAACTAATAACTAAAAAACTATAATAACTAAACTAATAACTAACCAATAAATAAACTAACAAATAACTAAACTAATAATAAAATAAAACTAAATAACTAATAAGAACTAGTAACTTGCTAAATAAAACTAATAATAATGTAATAACTAAACTAAAAATAATGGACTAATAATAACCTAACTAAAAACTAATAAAATAAAGTATTAACTATTAACTAATAAATAAAACTAAGTAAAACTAATATAATAAACTAATAAAACTAATAAACTAATAATAACTAAACTAACTAATAAAACTAAATTCAAATAAATAACTAACTAACTAAACTAATTAACTAATAGCTAATAACTAAACTAAAAACTAAGCTAAACTTAATAACTAAATAGTAATAACTAAATAAAAACTAATAATAAACTAAAATGTAATAACTAATAACTTAACTAATAATAAACTAATAACTAATAACAAATATTAACTAATAAAAATAATAACTAATAAACTAATAATAATAACAAATATTAATTAATAAAAATAATAACTAATAAACTAATAACTAAAAATACTAAATTAATAACTAAAAACTAATAAAATAACTAACTAATAATAACTAATAAACTAATAACTAACTAATAAAAGAAAATAACTAATTAACTTACTAATAACTAACTAATAAACTAAAACTAATAAATAAACCTAAAAATAAAACAAAACAAATAACTAAAAAACTAAACTAAATAAATATAATTAACTAATAACTAAATTAATAAACTAATAACTAAAACTAACTAATAATAACCTAATAAACTTAAAAAATAACTAACTAAACCAAAAACTAATAAACTAATGACTAAATTAATAGCTAATAATAACTAATAAAACTAAATAAAAACTAAACTAAAACTAACTAATAATTAACTAAAAACTAATAATAACTAACTAACTAACCTAATAAAAACTATAAACTAATAAAACTAATAACTAATAATAAAATAATAATAATAAATCCTAATAATAATAACTAACTAAAACTAATAATAACTAAACTAATAAACTAATAACCTAATAAAACTAAATAACTAAACTAATAACTAATAAAAACTAATAAACTAATAATTAATAACTAATAACTAATAATATAGAACTAATAACTAACTAATAACTAAACTAATAAATAAAAACTAAAAATCATAAATAAATAATTAATAATTAAAAACCTAACTAAACCTATCTAAACACTAATTATAAACTAATAAGCTAATAAAGTAATAAAAACAAATAATAACTAAATAACTAAATAACAAAAATAATAACTAATAAGAACTAAACTAAAAACTAAATAACTAACTAAGCTAAAAACTAGTAACTAACTAGTAAAACTAATAACTAATAAAAGCTAACTAACTAAACTAACTTACTAAATAAATAACTAATAATAATTAATAACTAGCTAAAAAACTAAATAACCAACTAAACTAATAACTAATAACCAATAATAATAATAATAAACTAACTAATAACTAATTAATAACTACACTAAAAACTAACTAACTAATAATTAAACCTAATAACTAAACTAAATAACTAAAAACTTAAAACAAATAATTGATAAAAATAACTAAACTAAACTAATAAAATAATAACTAACTAATAACTAATGAAAACTAATAATAACTAATATGCTAATAAACTAAATAACTAACTAATAATAATAATTAAACTAATAAACTAATAACTAATAATAACTAATAAAATTAACTAGCCAAATAATAAAAAACTAATAAAACTAATAAAATAATAATAACTAACTAATAATAATAACTAAATAACTAACTAAAATTAAATAAAACTAAACTTAATAAACTAATAAACTACTAACTAATAAACTACTAAATTAATAACTAATAACTAACAAATAAAAAAATAACTAATAAACTAATAACTAATAACTAAAGTAATAAAACTAACTAACTAACTAATAAGTAACTAATAATAATAACTAAAAACTAAACTAATAATCTAATAAATAATAATTAATAACTAAAAAAACTAATAATTAAACTAATAAAACTAATAATCTAATAATAATCCAAACTAAAATAACTAAACTAATAAAACTAACTAACTAATAACTAATAAAAAACTAAATAATGAAATAAAAGCATAAATAACTAAAACTAATAAAATAATAATAATAAACTAATTAATAATAATTGCTAATAACTAATAATAATATAATAATAATTAATTCAACTAACTAATTAATAACTAATAATATAAACTAATAAAACTAATAAAACATATAAATAACTAAACTAATAATAACTAAACTAAATAAAGTAAATAATAAAAAAGCTAATAAATTAAAAAACTAAACCTAATAATAACTAATAAAAACTAATAACTAATAATGACTAATAATAATAAATAAAAAATAAATATCTAAAAATAATAAGTAATAGCAAATAAAACTAAACTAATAAACTAATAAACTAAAAACTAAAAAATAACAAATTAAACTATCTAATAATAAAACAAAATAATAACTAACTAAATAACTAAACTAATAACTAATTAATAACTAACTAAAATAAACTAAACTAAAATAAACTAAACTAATAACTAACTAAAAACCTAAAAAGTAAACTAAAACAAATAACCAATAATAACTTATAATAACTAACTAAAACATAAGTAACCAATAACGAATAAAACTAATAAATAAATAACTAATAATAAACAACTAAATTAATAAAAACTAATAAACTAAACTAAATAATAATAACTAATAACAAACTAATAAAACTAATAACTAATAAAATTAATAACTAATAATAACTAACTAATAATTAATAACTAATAACTAATAAACTAACAAAACTATCTAATAAATAACTAAACTAATAAAAAACTAATAACTAATAATAATAAACTAACTAATAAAAACTAATAAACTACCTAATAATTAACTAAAACTAACTAATAAATAAAACTAATAACTAATAAAATTAAATAAACTAATAACAAATAAATAACTAACTAATAACTAACAATAACTAAACTAAAACCTAATAAATGAATAACTAATAATTAAACCTAAAACTAAAACTAATAAACCTAATAATAAAACTAATAACTAATAAACTAAAAACTAAACTAATAATAATAATAAATAATAATAAACTAAAACTAATAAACTAAATAAACTAACTAAAACTAAACCAATAACTAACTAATAAACTAAATAAACTAATAATAAAACTAAAACTATAATAACCAAACCTAATAACTAATCAATTAAATAACTAAAACTTAATAAACTAATAAACTAAAACTTAAAAATTAATAACTAAAAACTAAACCTAAACCTAAAACTAGTAATAATAAATTAACTAACAAAAAACTAATAACTAAACTAATAAATAAATTAACTAATAATAATAATAATAATAATAATAATAATAATAAATAATAAATAATAAAACTAAAAACTAATAATAAAACTAAACCTAATAAACTAATAAACTAATAATAATAACTAATAATAATAATGAACTAATAACTAATAACTAATAATAATAATAACTAATAATAACTAATAATAAACTAATAATAATAACTTATAAAACTAACTAAACTAATAACTAAGCTAAACTAAAAAACCTAATAACAAAAAACCTAAACCTAATAATAACTAATAACTAAACTAAATAACTAACTAAGAAACTAAACTAATAAAACTAATAAAACTAAACTAATAATAACTAGACTAATAATAACTAAAAACTAATAACTAACTAAATGATAAAAAATTTAATAAATAACTAATAACTAATAACTATAACTAATAACTAAAAAACTAATAATAATAAACTAATAAAACTAATAACTAACTAATAAATAAAACTAAATAACTAATATAATAACTAATAATAAACTAAGAACTAACTAACAACTAAATAAAACTAAAATAATAACTAAACTAATAACTAGTAATAAATAATAACTAAAACTCATAATAACTAATAACAACTAAACTAAAATTGATAAATAAATAATAACTAAAAACTAACTAAATAATGATAAACTAACCTAAAACTAATAACTAACTAACTAAAAACATAATAACTAAACCTAATAAACTAATAAACTAATAATTAATAATAATTGAACTAAACTAAAAAAATAAACCTTAAAATAAAAAACCTAAATAAAATAAGAACTAAACCTAAAATAAAAAAACTAAAATAAAAACAAATAAAATAAAAACTAAATAAAAACCTAAACCTAAAAAATCTTTAAAAATAAATAAAAAAATAAAACCTAAACCTTAAACTAAAAAAAATGTAAACTTGAAATAAAAATATAATTAAACTAAAGATAAACTAAAATAAACAAAACTAAAATAAATAAAACCTAAACCTAAAAAAAACTAATCCTAAACTAAATAAAATATAATAAAATAAAAATAAACCTAAACTTAAACTAGAAAAATAAAACCTAAAATAAAAACCCAAAGCCTAAACCTAAAAAAATAAAATAAAAACCTAAACCTAAACCTAAAAATAAAAAGGTAAACCTAAACTAAATTAGTATGTAATAATAAATAAAACTAGTTACTAATAATAATAAACTAAATAACTATCTAAAACCAAAACTAATTCTTAATAATAATAATAATAATAAAACTAACTCGAATAAATAACTAATAACTAAACTAATAACTAACTAATAAAACTAATAACTAATAATAATAATAAACTATAACTAATAACTAATAAAATAAACTAACTAATAACTAAACTAAACTAATAACTAACTAAAAAACTAAAAAAAACTAAATAATAAACTAAAAACCATCTAATAAAACCTAAACTAATAACTAAATAAAACTAATAAAACTAACTAAAACTAAAACTAATAACTAAATAAAACTAATAATAAACTAACAACTAAATAACTAATAAACTAATAAACTAAAAATTAAACTAAACTAAAACTAATAAACCTAATAACTAATAGTAAAACTAAAATAATAATAATAATAATTAAATAACTAATTGACTAAACTAATAAACCTAATAACTAAAACTTAATAACTAAAATGAATAAACTAATAATAGTAAATGATAATAAAAACTAACTAAAATTAATAATAAAATAAATAATAACTAGAAAACTAATAAAATAACTAAACTAATAACTAATAAAATTAACTAATAAAAACTAAAACTAAAAAACCTACCAATAATAATAACTAATAATTAAACTAATAAACTAATAATAATAACTAATAAAAGAACTAAACTAATAACTAATAAACTAATAAAACTAAAATAAATAATAACTAAAACTAAATAATTAACTAATAAACCTAATAACTAATAAACAAAAACAAACTAAACTAATAAAATTATGAAACCAAGAAACTAATAAACTAAATAAACTAATAAACTAATAACTAATAATTATAAATAATAAAGCGATCTAAACTAATAAAACTAACTAAAAAAAACTTAACTAATAATAATAACTAACTAATAACTAAATAATAAAATAATTAATAAATTAAACCTAATAATAATAACTAAAAACTAATAATGAACTAAAAATTAATTAATAAAACTAATAAACTAACTAATAAACCAACTAATAACAATAAATAACTAATAAACTAATAACTAAACTAATAACTTAAAACTAATAATAACTAAACTAACTAATAATAAAAATAACTAAAAAAACTAACTAAAATTAACCAACTAACTAAACTTAAAACTAATAAAATAGTACTAACTAATAAACTAATAACTAAACTAATAAAACTAATAAGCTAATAACTAATAATAATGAAAACTAAATAACTAAACTAATAAAAACTAATAAACTAAAACTAATAAAAAAACTAAAAACAAAATAAAAGCATAAATAACTAATAAAACTAATAACTAATAAAGCTAACTAATAATTAATAATAATTACTAATAACTAACTAATAATAACTAATAACCTAATAACTAATACAACTAACTAATTAATAATAACTAATAATATAAACTAATAAAACTAATAAAACATATAAATAACTAAACTAATAACTAAACCTAAACTAATAAAAGTAATAATAAATAGCTAATAAATTAAAAAACTAAACCTAATAATAACTAATAAAAACTAATAACTAATAATGACTAATAATAATAACTAAAAAAATAAATAACTAAAAACAATAAGTAATAGCTAATAAAACTAAACTAATAAATGAATGAACTAAAACTAAAAAAAATAATAAATTAAACTATCTAATAATAACTAATAAAACCTAAACTAAATAACTAAACTAATAACTAATTAATAACTAACTAAGATAAACTAAACTAAAATAAACTAAACTAATAACTAACTAAAAACATAAAAAGTAAACTAAAACTAATAACCAATAATAACTTATAATAACTAACTAAAACATAAGTGACCAATAACTAATAAAACTAATAAATAAATAACTAATAATTTAAAACTAAATTAATAAAAACTAATAAACTAAACTAAATTATAATAACTAAAAACTAACTAATAAAACTAATAACTAATAACTAATAAAATTAATAACTAATAATAACTAACTAATAAAACTAACAAACAAATAACTAACTAATAATTAATAACTAATAACTAATAAACTAACAAAACTATCTAATAAATAACTAAATTAATAAAAAACTAATAACTAATAACAACTAAAAATAACTAACTAACTAATAAAAACTAATAAACTACCTAATAATTAACTAAAACTAATAATAAATAAAACTAATAACTAATAATTAAATAAACTAATAACTAATAAATAACTAACTAATAACTAATAATAACTAAACTAAAACCTAATAAAATTAATAACTAATAATTAAACCTAAAACTAAAACTAATAAACCTAATAATAAAACTAATAACTAAACTAATAATAATAAATAATAATAAACTAAAACTAATAAACTAACTAAACTAACTAAAACTAAACTAATAACTAACTAATAAACTAAATAAACTAATAATAAAACTAAACTAACTAATAAACCAAACTAATAACTAATCAATTGAATAACTAAAACTTAATAAACTAATAAACTAAAAAAAAATTAATAACAAAACTAAACCTAAAACTAAAACTAGTAATAATAAAACTAATAACAAAACTAATAATAAATAAATTAACTAATAATAATAATAATAATAAAACTAATAAATAATAAAACTAAACCTAATAAACTAATAAACTAATAATAATAACTATTAACTAATAATAATTAACTATTAACTAATAACTAATAATAATAATAACTAACTAATAACTAAAATTAAAAACTAATAACTAATAATAAAACTAATAATAATAACTAATAAAACTAACTAAACTAAACTAAAAAACCTAATAACTAAAAACCTAAACCTAATAATAACTAATAACTAAACTAATAACTAAACTAAATAACTAACTAATAAACTAAACTAATAATTAAACAAATAAAACTAATAAAACTAAACTAATAATAACTAGACTAATAATAACTAAAAACTAATAACTAACTAAATAATAAAAAATTGAATAAATAACTAATAACTAATAACTAAAAAACTAATAATAATAAACTAATAAAACTAATAACTAAAACTAAATAACTAATAACTAACTAATAACTAAATAAAACTAACTAATAACTAAATAAAACTAAAAAAATAACTAAACTAATAACTAATAATAAATAATAACTAAACTAAATAACTAAAACTAATAATAACTAATAATAAATAAACTAAAACTAATAAACAAATAATAACTAAAAACTAACTAAATAATGATAAACTAACCTAAAACTAATAACTATCTAACTAAAAACATAATAACTAAACCTAATAAACTAATAAATTAATAATTAATAATAACTGAACTAAACTAAAAAAATAAACCTAAAAATAAAAAACCTAAATAAAATAAAAACTAAACCTAAAATAAAAAAATAAAACTAAAATAAAATAAAATAAAAACCTAAACCTAAAAAATCCCTAAAAATAAATAAAAAATAAAACCTAAACCTTAAACTAAAAAATAAAATTTTAACTTGAAATAAAAATATAATAAACTAAAGCTAAACTAAAATAAACTAAACTAAAATAAATAAAACCTAAACCTAAAAAAAAACTAATCCTAAACTAAATAAAATATAGTAAAATAAAAATAAACCTAAACTTAAATTAGAAAAATAAAACCTAAAATAAAAAAGAAATAAACCTAAAAATAAAATAAAAATCTAAACCTAAACTAAATTAGTACGTAATAACAAATAAAACTAGTTACTAATAATAATAAACTAAATAACTATCTAAAAACCAAAATTAATAGCTAATAATAATAACTAATAATAACCAAACTAACTTAGTAATAAATAACTAATAACTAAACTAATAACTAACTAATAAAACTAATAACTAATAATAATAATTATAAAAACTAATAAACTAAAACTAATAACTAATTAAACTAAATAACTAATAACTAAACCAAACTAATAACTAACTAAAAAACTAAAAAAACTAAATAATAAACTAAAAACCATCTAATAAAACCTAAACTAATAACTAAATAAAACTAATAAAACTAACTAAAACTAAAACTAATAACTAAATAAAACTAATAATAAACTAATAGCTAAATAACTAATAGACAAATAAAATAAAAATTAAACTAAACTAAAACTAATAAACCTAATAACTAATAGTAAAACTAAACTAATAATAATAATAATTAAATAACTAACTAACTAATAAGCCTAATAACTAAAACTTAATAACTAAAATGAATAAACTAATAATAGTAAATGATAATAAAAACTAACTAAAATTAATAATATAATAAATAATAATTAAAAAACTAATAAAATAACTAAACTAATAACTATTAAAATTAACTAATAAAAACTAAAACTAAAAAACTTACCAATAAAATAACTAAAAATTAAACTAATAAATTAATAATTATAACTAATAAAAGAACTAAACTAATGACTAATAATAAACTAATAAAACTAAAATAAATAATAACCAAAACTAAATAACTAACTAAAAAACCTAATAACTAATAAACAAAAACTAACTAAACTAATAAAATTATGAAACCAAAAAACTAATAAACTAAATAAACTAATAAACTAATAACTAACAAATAACTAAACTAATAAAACTAACTAACTAAAAAACCTAACTAATAAACCTAAACTAATAACTAAACTAATAATTAAATAATAAAATAATTAATAAATTAAACCTAATAATAATAACTAAAAACTAATAATAACTAAACTAATAATGAACTAAAAATAAATTAATAAAAACTAATAAACTAACTAATAAACCAACTAATAACAATAACTAACAAATAAACTAATAACTAAACTAATAACTAAAAACTAATAATAACTAAACTAACTAATAATAAAAATTACTAAAAAAACTAACTAAAATTAACTAACTAACTAAACTTAAAACTAATAAAATAGTACTAACTAATAAACTAATAACTAATAATAACCAAAACTAAATAACTAAACTAATAAAAACTAATAAACTAAAACTAATAACTAATAAAAACTAAATAACAAAATAAAAAGCATAAATAACTAAACTAATAAACTGAACTAATAACTAATAAAGCTAACTAATAATTAATAATAATTACTAATAACTAATTAATAATAACTAATAACTTAATTACTAATACAACTAACTAATTAATAATAACTAATAATATAAATGAATAAATCTAATAAAACATATAAATAACTAAACTAATAACTAAACCTAAACTAATAAAAGTAATAATAAAAAGCTAATAAACTAAAAAACTAAACCTAAAATAACTAATAAAACTAATACTAATAATGACTAATAATAATAACTAAAATTAAATAACTAAAACAATAAGTAATAATAATAAAACTAAACTAATAAAGTAATAAACTAAAACTAAAATAATAAATTAAACTAACTAATAATAACTAATTAAAACTAATAAAAACTAAATAACTAAACTAATAACTAATAACTAACTAAAATAAACTAAACTAATAACTAACTAAAAACCTAAAAAGTAAACTAAAACTAATAATCAATAATAACTTATAATAACTAACTAAAATATAAGTAACCAATAACTAATAAAACTAATAAATAAATAACTAATAATTAAAAACTAAATTAATAAAAACTAATAAACTAAACTAAATTATAATAACTAATAACTAACTAATAAAACTAATAACTAATAAAATTAATAACTAATAATAACTAACTAATAAAATTAACTAACTAATAACTAACTAATAATTAATAACTAATAACTAATAAACTAACAAAACTATCTAATAAATAACTAAACTAATAAAAAAACTAATAACTAATAACAATTAAAAATAACTAACTAACTAATAAAAACTAATAAACTACCTAATAATTAACTAAAACTAACTAATAAATAAAACTAATAACTAATAAAACTAAATAAACTAATAACTAACTAATAACTAATAATAACTAATAATTAAACCTAAAACTAAAACTAATAAACCTAATAATAAAACTAATAATTAACTAATAAACTAAAAACTAAACTAATACTAATAATAAATAATAATAAACTAAAACTAATAAACTAAATAAATTAACTAAAACTAAACTAATAACTAACTAATAAACTAAATAAACTAATAATAAAACTAAAAACTAACTAATAACCAAACCTAATAACTAATCAATTAAATAACTAAAACCTAATAAACTAATAAACTAAAACTAAAAAATTAATAACTAAAAACTAAACCTAAACCTAAAACTAGTAATAATAAACTAACTAACAAAAAACTAATAAATAATAAAACTAAAAAACTAATAATAAAACTAAACCTAATAAACTAATAAACTAATAATAATAACTATTAACTAATTATAATTAACTATTAACTAATAACTAGTAATAATAATAAAAACTAACTAATAACTAAAACTGATAACTAATAACTAATAATAAAACTAATAATAATAACTAATAAAACTAACTAAACTAATAACTAAGCAAAACTAAAAAACCTAATAACAAAAAAGCTAAACCTAATAATAACTAATAACTAAACTAATAATTAACTAATAAACTAAACTAATAACTAAACTAATAAAACTAATAAAACTAAACTAATAATAACTAAACTAATAACTAACTAAATAATAAAAAATTGAATAAATAACTAATAACTATAACTAATAACTAAAAAACTAATAATAATAAACTAATAAAACTAATAACTAACTAATAGCTAAAACTAAATAATTAACTAATAACTAATAAAAACTAATAACTAATAACTAAATAAAACTAAAATAATAACAAAACTAATAACTAATAATAAATAATAACTAAACTAAATAACTAAAACTAATAATAACTAATAATAACTAAACTAAAACTAATAAACAAATAATAACTAAAAATTGACTAAATAATGATAAACTAACCTAAAACTAATAACTAACTAAAAACATAATAACTAACTAAAAACATAATAACTAAACCAAATAAACTAATAAACTAATAATTAATAATAACTGAACTAAACTAAAAAAATTAACCTAGAAATAAAAAACCTAAATAAAATAAAAACTAAACCTAAAATAAAAAAAATAAAACTAAAATAAAATAAAATAAAATAAAAACTAAATAAAAACCTAAACCTAAAAAATCCCTTAAAATAAATAAAAAATAAAACCTAAACCTTAAACTAAAAAAAAATGTAAACTTGAAATAAAAATATAATAAAACTAAAGCTAAACTAAAATAAACTAAACTAAAAAAATAAAACCTAAACCTAAAAAACTAATCCTAAACTAAATAAAATATAATAAAAATAAAAATAAACCTAAACTTAAACTAGAAAATAAACCTAAAAATAAAACCCAAAACTAAACCTAAAAAATAAAATAAAATCTAAACCTAAACCTAAAATAAAAGGTAAACCTAAACCTAAAATAAAATAAAATAAACTAAACTAAAAGTAAACTAAACTAAACGAAAATAAACTAAAATAAAAAAAACCTAAACTAACATAAATAAAACTAAAATAAATATACTAAACTAAATATAAATATAAATAAACATAAATAAAAATAAACCTAAATAAAATAAAATAAATAAACCTAAACCATCTTGTTTATTTAATTTAAAAAAAATTTTAAAATTTTAAAAACTGACCTAAACCTTAAAAACCCTAAACCCAAAACCTAAACCCTAAAATAAACCTAAACTAACCCTACCCCCTAAATCCTAAACCTCCACTCTACCACTCCTAAACTAAAACCTAAACTAAACCCTAAACTCCAAACCTGCTACCCACCCTAAACCCCACTCCTAAATGCTAAACTGACCTCTTTCTTCCCCACCCTAAACCCTAATCACTAAACACTAAAATATAAACCTAAACCTAAACTAAATAAATTAAAATAAATAAAATGAAATTGCACATAATCCTAAACCTAAACTTAGAATAAAAAATAAAAATAAAACTAACAAAATGTAAATAAATTAAATAATCCTAAACCTACTGGTTTGCTTAATTAAAATAAAATAAATAAGTTAAACCTTAACACAAAACTAAACTAAACTAAACCCACTAAAACCCTAAACCCTAAACCATAAACTCTAATCATAAACACTAAAACTAAAACCCTAAACACTAAATCCTAAACCCTAAACCCTAAACCCTAATCTTTAAACCCTAAAAACCTAAAGAACTAAACTTAAATTAAATAAAACCTAAAAATAAAATAAATAAAAAAACTAAACCTAAATAAAATAAAGAAATAAAATAAAATAAAAACTTAAACTAACACCTAAACCTAAACCTAAACTTAAACCTATAAATAAAATAAAATAAAAAATAAAAACTAAACTAGAATAAAATAAATAAAAACCTAAACTAAATTAAAAGATAAAATAAACCTAAAAATAGATAACCTAAATAAAATAAAAATAAACATAAAATAAAATAAAAACTAAATAAAAACCTAAGCCTAAAAAATAAACCTAAAATTAAACATAAAATAAATAAAAATTAAACCTAAACCCTAAACTAAAAAAAAACTTAAACCTAAAATAAAATAAAATAATCAAAGAAAAAAACCTAAACCTAAATTAAACCCTAAACCCTAAACCCTAAAAACCTAAAAACTTAAACCTAAACTAAATAAAACTTAGAAATAAAGTAAATAAATAAATTTAAAACTAAATAAAATAAAAAATAAGATAAAATAAAAACCTAAACCTAAAACTAAAACCTAAACCTAAACAGAAATAAAATAAATTAAAAATAAAACTAAAATAAAATAAAATAAATAAAACCTAAACTAAACTAAAATAAATAAAATAAACCTAAAAATAAAAAACCCAAATATAATAAAAACTAAACATAAAATAAAAATAAAATAAAATAAAATAAAATAAAAACTAAATAAAAACCTAAACATAAAAAAATAAATCTGAAAATAAAAGTTAAAAATAAATGAAAAATAAAAACCATAAACTAAAAATAAATAAATCTCAAATAAATAAATAAATAAAATAAAAAACCTAAAACTAAACTAAAATAAACTAAATTAAATAACCCTAAACCCTAAAAACCTAAAAACCTAAGCCTAAACTAAATAAAACCTAAAAATAAAATAAATAAATAAATCTAAACGTAAATAAAATAGATAATAAGATAAAATAAAAACCTAAACCTAAACCTAAACCTATACCTGAAATTAAAATAAAATAAAAAATAAAAACTAAACTAAAATAACATTATTGTAAACCTAAAATAAACTAAAAAAAAAACTAAGCATAAAATAAAAATAAATTAAACCAAAAATAACATAAACTAAAAACTAATTGAAAACCTAAACCTAAAAAATAAACCAAAAAAAACCTAAAAATAACTAAAATATAAAACTTAGACAGTAAACTAAAAAACAAACCTAAACCTAAAATAAAAATAAAATAAACCAAAACCAAAACTAAAATAAACTAAAATAAAATAATTAAAACCTAAACCTAAACCTAAAATAAACTAAACTTAATCCTAAACCTAAACTAAATAAAAAATAAACTAAAAATAAACCTAAAATAAAAACCTAAGACCTAAACCTAAAAAAAATAAAATAAAAAAATGTAAACATAAAAATAAGATTTAAAACCTAAACCTAAAAAATAAAATAAAAATGAAGCTAAACTAAAAAATAAACCTAAACCTAAACTTAAACTAAAAATAAACTAAAATAAAACTAAAATAAATAAACTAAAATAAATAATAATAAAACTAAACCTAAATAAAAATAAAATAAACTAAAATAAATAATAAATAAACTAAATAAACCTAAACCTACTAGTTTACTTAACTTAAAAAAACATTAAAATAACTAAAAAATGATAAACCTAAAACCAAACTTAACTAAACCACTGACACTAAATCCTAAACCCTAAACCTTAAACCTAAAAACCCTAAACCCTAAAACTACCAAACCCTAAACCCTAAAACCTAAACTAAACCTAAACCCTAAACCAACCCTACCACCCTAAACCATAAAATCCTAAACCTTAAATATAACTTAAAATTAAATAAAAATAAAACCTAATCACTAAACTAAAAATAAAAACATGAACCTAATTTTTAAAATAAAATAAATAAACCTAAACCTAAACCTAAACTAAAATAAATAAACTAAAATAAACCCTAAACCCTAAACTAACTAACACTAAACCCTAAATAAAAAATAAATAAATAAATAAATAAACTAAATAAATAAATAAAGTAAAATAAAACCTAAACTAAACTAAACCTAACCTAAACCTAAATGTAAACCTAAAATATAATAGATAATAAAAATTAATAATAACTAAACAAAATAATAATAAATGGTGTAATAATAATAATAAACTAATATTAAACTAATAAAACTAACTAATAATAACTAAACTAATAACTAATAAAAACTAAATAAAAAAACTAAAAAAACTAATTAACTAATAATTAATAACTAATAAATAATAATAATAATAATAATAACTAACCTAAAACTAATAATAACTAATAATACAAACTATAATAACTAACCAATAGAAACTAACTAAAACTTATAACTAATAATAACTAATAATAACTAAAATAAGTAATAACTAATAAAAACTAATAAACTAATAGCTAATAATAACTAATAACTAAATAACTAATATAATAATAATAACTAACTAATAATAAAACTAATAAAACTAATAATTAAATAACTAATAAACTAAATAACTAACTAATAATAAACTAATAATAACTTATAATTAAAATAATTAAAAATTAATATAATAACTAATAATAATTACTAAATAACAAACCTAATTATTAATAATAAACTAATAAACTAAATAATTAAAACTAATAACTAAATATAATATAAAAATAATAACTAATAAACTAATTAAACTAACTAATAATAACTAAACTAAAAATAATAATAAAATAATAATAATTAATAAAATAATAAACTAAATAATTAATAACTAAACTAATAAAATTAAACTAAGAACTAATATCTAAAACTAAGAAGCTAAAAAATAAACTAAAAAAAATAAATAACTAAACTAATAAACTAACAAATAACTAAATAATAAAAACTAATAACTAATAATAAACTAGAAAAAACTAACTAATAAAAAATTACCAGAAAACTAACTAATAACTAACCAAATAACTAACTAAACTAATAAATAATAACAAATAATAATCTAATAACTAATGACTAACTAATAAAACTAATAATAAATAAATAACTAACTAATGATAACTAATAACTAATAAAAACTAACTAAAAAACTAGTAACTAATAATAAATAAATATAACTAATAATAAGAATAAACTAGCTATTAAAAAAACTAAACTAACTAACTAATAATTATTATTAACTAAAACTAATAATAATAATAACAATAATGACAATAATAGTAATATACTAATAAAATAATATAATAATAAACTAATTAATAATAACTATAATAACTAAATAATAACAACTAAACCTAAAACTAATATAACTAATAACCAACTAAAATAATAAATAATAATAAACTAATAAAACTAAAAAACTAATAAAATAATGTAATAACTATTAACTAAATAACTAAACTAATAACTAAATTAATAAACTAATAACCTAAATAAAACTATCTAATAAAATTAATAACTAATACCAACTAAATAACTAAATAACTAATATAATAATACTAACTAAAACTAAATAACAAAGATAATAAAAGCTAAAATAAAAAAAATAAATAAAACTAATAAACTAAATAAAACTAATAATAAATAATAACTAACTAATAAAACTAAAATAATAATTTAATAATTTTAATAACTAACTAATAATAACTAAATAACTAAACTAAACCTAATAAAAAACTTAAAAATAATAAAACTAAAATTAAATAATAATAAACTAACTAACTAATAAAACAAAACTAATAAACTAATAAACTAATAAAATAAAATAAAGTAATAAAACTAATAAACTAACTAATAATAACTAATAAACTGATAAAACTAACTAAACTAATTACTAATAAAAATTAACTGAAACTAAAACTAACTAATAAAACTAACAAACTAATATTTAATAACTAAATAAATAACTAACTAATAACTAAACTAATAAAACTATTAACTAATAATAATAAACTAATAATAACTAATCTAATATTAATAAATAAATAAAACTAATAACTAAACCTAAACCTAAACCTAATAATAACTAAATAATATAATTAACTAAAAGAAAACTAAAAGTAATAATAATAAGTAATAACTAATAAAACTAAATAAACTAACTAACTTACTAATAAACTATTAACTAAAACTAATAGTAACTAACTATACCTAATAACTAAATAATAACTAATAATAATAAACTAAATAAACTAATAATAAATAATTAATAAAACTAATAATTAATAAAACTAATAACTAATTAAAAGCCCTAACTAATGATCTAATAAATAATAAAAAACTAATAAGAAACCTAAAAAACTAATAACTAAACTAATAACTAATAAACAAAACTAATAACTAATAAATTAAACTAATAACTAATAAAAATAAACTAATAAACTAATAACAAATAATAATAACTAGATATTATAATGAAAACTAATAAAAAAACTAAATAATAACTAATAATAAACTAATAAATCTAATAACTAATAATAACCTAAACTAATAAACTAAAAAAATAATAAAACTAATAAACTAAGAACTAATAAACTAAGAACTAAACAATAAAGAGATGATAATAAAAAATAAACTAAACTAACTAACTAATAAACTAAATAATAATAACTTATAATAATAAACTAAATAATTAAACCAATAACTAAATATCTAAACTAAGCTAATAACTAAAAAAACTAACTAAACTAACTAATAATAAAACCTAAAAAACTAATAAACTAATAAACTAATAAACTAAACTAATAACTAATAACTAAACTAAATAAAATAAAACTAATAATAACTAACTAAAAATAACTAACTAAAACTAATAACTAATAACTAATAATAACTAACTAACTAATAACTAAAAAAATTAAACTAATAAATAATTAAACAAATAAATAACTAATAAAACTAAAAAGCTAATAACTAAACTAATAATAAAATAAATAATAACTAATCACTAACTAACTAATAAACTAAAAGCTAAAAAATAACTAATAATAACTAATAATAACTAATAACTAATAATAATAACTAAATAATAAAACTAATAAAAAAACAAAATAAAAAGCTAAAATAACTAATAAAAAACCTCATAAAACTAAATAACTAAACTAACTAAAACCTAATAAACTAATAACTAAATAAAATAATAAACTAACTTATAAAAAACTAATAAAATTGATAAACTAATAAACTAATAAAACTAATAATTAAATAACTAATAAAACTAATAAACTAAAACTAATTAATAAACTAAACTAATAAACCTAAAAAATTAATAAGTAATAATTTTAACTAATAATAATAATAATAAAATAATAAAAATTAATAAATTAATAACAAATTATAAACTAATAATAATAATAATAGCCAATAAAGTAAAACTAACTAAATAAACTAACCAAACTAAAAACTAACTAATAAACTAATAACTAAAACTAAAAACAAAAAACCTAATAATAAAAACTAAATAACTATTAACAAAACTAAAGTAAAAAAGATAAACTAAACTAATAAACTAAAAACTAACTAACTAATAACTAATAATAAATAAATAATAATAACTAAACTAAATAACTAACTAATAATAACTAATAACTAATAAACTAATAACTAAATTAACTAACTAATAATAAAAACTAAAAACTAATAATAAATAACTAACTAACTAATAATAACTAAACTAATAACTAATAACTAACTAATAAACTAAACTAAAAAACTAATAATAATAAATAATAAAACTAAATAAAATAACTAACTAACTAACTGACTAATAATAAATAATAAACTAAATAAACTAATAACTAATAATAATAATAACTAATAAAATAAACTAATAACTAATAAAAACTAAAAACAAACTAATAACTAAAACTAACTAAACCTAAATAATAACTAAACTAATAACTAACTAATAAGTAACTAAAAAAAATTAATAACTAATAACTAAATTAATAAAATAATAATAAACTAATAACTAACTAATAATAACTAACTAACTAATAACTAATAAACCTAATAATAATAAACTAATAAACTAATAAATAAATAATAAAACTAATAAAAACTAACTAATAAATAAAAACTAATAACTAGAACTAATAACTAAACTAATAGTAACTAGTAATAATAAATAAACAACTAACTCTAATAACTAATAAATAACTAACTAAACTAATAAATAATAACTAAATAACTAAACTAATAAAACTAAAACCCAAACCTAATAATAACTAACTAAATAACTAATAAACTAAATAACTAAAATAATAACTAATAAAAAAACACTAATAATAATAATAACTAAATAATAACTAATAATAAACTAATAAACTAATGAATAACTAATAATAACTAACTAATAAATAACTTATAAAACACATAACTGGATTAAACTAAAATAACTAAGTAATAACTATAATAACTAGTAATAACTAAACTAATAACTAAAAAAATAATAACTAATAAACTAAAATTAATAATAACTATATAACTAATAATAACTAATAGCTAAACTAATAAGTAAAATAAAAATAACCAAACTAACTCACTAATAACTAAAAAGTAAACTAATAAAACCTAAAACTAATAAGTATAACTAAAGCTAAAATAATAATTAAATAACTAAAACCAATAACTAATAAAAACTAACAAAATAATAATAATAATAATAAACTAATAAAACTATAACTAAACTAAATAAAATAAAACTAATAAAACTAATAAAAAACTAAATAACTAATTAATACTAAAAACTTAAAACCAATAAATAAATAATTAAACTAAAATCAATAACTAATAAAATAACCTAATTAATAATAATTAAATCTAAATAACTAATAATAATAAACAAAAAACTAATAAAACTAACTTATAAAACTAATTAACTAATAACTAACCAAACTAATAAACTAAAATAATAAAACAAATAAAAAACTAGTAATAAACTAACTAAAAAAAACTAACTTATAAAATTAATAAATAATAAATTAAGAAAATAAACTAATAACTAATAACTAATTAATATTTAAACTAAAAATAGAAAACTAATTAATAATAACTAATAAAACTAAATAACTAACTAAAATAACTATACTAAATAACTAATAAAACTAATAATAATAAATTAATAAAAACTAATAACTAATAACTAATAATAATAACTAATAACTAATTATAAAACTAAAAACTATCTTATAATAATAACTAATAATTAATAACTAATAATAATAACTGAAAACTAAAACTAGTAAAATAAAATAATAAATAATAATAAAACTAACTAAACTAAACTAATAATATAATAAAACCTAATATTAACAAAACTAATAATTAACTAAATAAACAAATAACTAAAACTAATAATAATAATAATAATAATAACTAAAACTAAACTAGCCAAAACCTAAACTTAATGTAAAAATGATAAGATTATTTATTGGGTAAAACCTCATGATCAAACTATTAAAATTAACACTGATGGCTCTGTCTCTCATAAAGGTTCAGGTTGTCATGACATTTTCAAAAATCTTCATAGTAAAGTCCTATGTGCTTTTGCCTACCCCTTTAATTCTTGCTCTGTTCATTTTACTGAGCTTATGGCAGTGTACAAAGCTTTTGAGATTTGCCTTCAAAATGTTTGGCTCAATATTTGGATTGCGGTGGATGCCCTTCTGCTGAATGATCTTTTGACTTCCACCAAATTGAGCAACACTTGTACTACCTTCTCAAGCAAACTAGAGCCTTTCTTAACTTAATTTTAACATCACTCATGTATGGCATGAAGGTAATGCATGTCGATTACCTTGATAACTGGGAGATTGGATGGTATAATCTTCTTTGATCAACTCACCCTACCTAAACATTTGCTGGCTTGGTTAATTTGGACATCGCTCCCTTATCTCAGAAATTAATCTAGCCCATGGGATTGTTCTGGTTCAATATCGGTTTAACTGCATGCCCATTTTATATTCAGTGTTGTTGCTTTCTTGGTTTCTGCTGATGCATCAATGTGATATCCCTTGTTGCTTACTTGTTGATCTCAGTGACATGTATTGTTGGTTTAATTGCCTTAGCTCTAATTGGGAGCCTGCTTATCTTGTTTTTATTTGTTAATTTGCTCCTTTGGAATTTGTTAATGTCTCATCCTATTACTCCTTCTTGGCCCTTTGCTGAGCTATGTGGCATCTGCTATTGGTTTAACTCTCCCACCCTTGTTTGAGGTCTTGCTATTACTAGTAAGATGTTGCTTGGTTGCTGGTGGGAGATATATTACTAATGCTCTATTTTTTACTCTATTTATTGATCAACAGGGACATCTGGAATTATATTCGGGTCCCTTAATATCCTTCTCTATATACTTACGTATAACTTTATAGTGACACTATCTGCTACTCTTGGGGTTAGTTTAATGTATTTGCTGAATGTCTTTCAAACTTTTGCTTTGCCTAATTTGAATGGGTGGTCTTATGGCCAACTTGATATAATTTTCTACCTGGGATGTTGGATGATCTAGATCATTGCATCTTATGTTCATCATCGCTCGGGGTTGTCCATGATGTTGTGCTTTTGGTTGTTTTTCGCCTTATGTTCATCTTATGTTTTACTGCCTTATGTTCATTTTATGTTCAGTAGGGTGCATCTAATGTTCATCAGTTTTCCTTTTCAGTGGATGTGGGTTTAGCTGCTAGCCTGATCATCGTTATCTGGAAGGTTTGGATATTAGCATATGCTCTGTTTACTCTGAATGGGTGGACTTTTTGGCTAGCTTGTTGGTAATTAATGTCGGTTGAACTGGATTAATACTCTGAAAGATGCTTCTGGGGTTTTGGTTTGTTTTGTTCAGCAAACCTCTTTTGATGTTGTTGACTGCTTGGTGGCTTTATCTTTAAATCCCCTTAGTGGTTTATTTTATGCAGATCATCTGAATTATGTGGACTACTTTACCTACTACTATTTTTTCCATCTTATTTCAGTTAAACTTGTATCTATTGCACTGTTTATTTTGAATGGGTGGTTTTATGGCCAGCTTGCTATTTTTTGTTGTATTCATTATTTATTTCCTTGGATATTTGATGTCTTGGTTTTTCAGGATTCCAATGTTGGCTCTATCTTTGTTGGTTGTAGGACTTTAGGGTCCTATGTTCAAAACTATTTCTATTCTTTGTTACGATTGTCTTTGATGATTGCTATCGGTTGCTGCTTCTCAGATCCCTATGTTTATGGTCTACCTATTTGGTTACTAACTATTGCAATGTCTACTCTGAATGAGAGCTTTTATGGCTAGCTAGCTGCCTTTTGCTATCTTGGCTGTTTGTTGTCTTGGTTCTCTGTTGTCTTGTTTTATCTAGAATCTAATGTTGACTCTCATTTGAATCACCTTTTTGATTTTTTTTCTGGTGGGTTCCATTATTGCATTAACTATTTATTGAGTTGGATTCGATTCTTGTTGTTTGTATAAAGCGTGATCTACCTTATCTCATTGTTTCTTTTCCCATCTTGGTTCAGTTGGGCTTGTGCAGATCATTATGATTCTATTTACTTGGTATGCACTATCTATTATGAATGGGTGGTACTATGGGCACCTGCTGCCTTTAGTTGCTGTCTTGGTTATTTGTTGATCTGGATTATCCGATTTTCTATCCAGCATGCTGCTACTGGGGATGTAGTTCAGACTACCTTTATTTGGTACTATTTTTGGTGGGATGCAGTCTATTTCCTATGTTGGGTTATGCTGCCTTCTTTTATAATTGCTTTTTGCCAACTACTGTTATGAATATTAATAAGGGGGTTGTTCACATCTGCATTTATTATTATGATTGGGTTCATTTTCTGGACTATGCTTCAAGGCTGTACTCCTGGCCAGAATGATTCATATATATATATCATATGTTTGGGATGGTGTTATTTATAGGCTCATTGACTTGCTTAGCGAATTTAGGCCTCTTACGCTTTTCTTGTGGTTGGTTTTTCTGCTAGCCTATTATACCTCTTGGCTATGATTTTTCATGAGGTTCTGGCAAAGATGGCTCATTCTCATATGGATAAGTATTCTCATGTCATGGTGACTATATTGATGATAATTTTCCTGCATGGGATCCCTTATCTTACTGCTCTTTGCAATTTCCTTTCTATTTTATATATGGTTTTGTTTAGGTTTATAGGTAATAAATCCCATAAGACTTTCAACAACTGGCTGCTATTCTTTTCACCGATTTGTTGGCTATGATGGTTGTGATGATTTCACTCCCTTTTGGCTTGGTAGCAGCTCTTGTGATGTAACCCTTCTACTGAACCATGGATGCTCATATTTGCATCCCTGGTGTGGTGAGCTGAGCCTTCTCTATCAAATTTCTTTACTACCATTCTCAGATTATGTAGTTTTCAATTATCATTTTGTTTGTGTTACCTTAATTGCTATAACTTCTTTATGTCTACATTTTTGCAGGTGTTTCTCTCTTGTCCTCTTGTAGGTTTGCTCCAGAGTGTCTTGCATTCTCACATCCTGCAGAGCACTGGCCCTAATCTTCCATTGGCTTATTATGTTAACCAATTTGTATATTTTGATTGCTTTCTTATTTTCTTTTGCTTTTGGTGTACTTAGATAGGATTTACTCCTAATTGATTAGCACTTTGAGCAATAGTTATGGAGTTTATCCCTTTAAGGACCTTGTAACCCTCTTTTGTGGCAATAAAATTCCCCTACATGGGTTTCCCAAAAAAACCCTAAAAGCCTAAACCCTAAACCTAAAGCCTTAACCCTAAACCCTAAACTAACTAAACCTAAAACAAAACATAAAACAAAAATAAAATAAACCTAAATTAAAATAAAATAAAAACTAAATAAAGACCTAAATCTAAAAGATAAACCTAAAAATAAATAAATAAAACCTAAACCCTAAACTTTAAAAAAAGCTAAATCTAAAATAAAATAAACCTTAACCTAAATGAAAAATAAACTAAAATAACCTAAACTCTAAACCCTAATCCCTAAACCCTAAACCCTAAAACTTAAACCTAAACTAAATAAAACCTAAAAATAAAATAAATAAATAAATAAACCTAAACCTAAACAAAATAAAAAATAAGATAAAATTAAAACCTAAATTAAAACCTAAACTAAACTAAAAATATAAAATAAACCTAAAAATAAAAAAACCTAAATAAAAAAACCTAAACTTAAAAAAACCATAAAAATAAATAAAATTAAAATCTAAACATTAAACTAAAAAATATATTAAACCTAAAGTACAAATAAAATAAACCTAAACCTAAACTAAAATAATTAAAACCTAAACCTTAACCTAAAACTAATCCAAATTAAATTAAATTAATTAAATTCAAAATAAACTGGCTAAACTAAAATAAAACCTAAAATAAAACTAAAATAAAACCTAAAACCTAAACCTAAAAAATAAAATAAACCCACTTAAAATAAATTTAAAACCTAAACCTAAAATAAATAAAAAATAAACTAAACTAAAAAAATAACCATAAACTAAACTAAATAAATAAACAAAACCTAAACAAAATAAAATAAACATAAATATACTAAACTAAGTAAAATAAAATATAAATAAACGAAATAAATAAAGTAAACTAAATAAACCTAAATCTACCGGTTTAAATTTTAAAAATTAAAACATTAAAAAAACCCTAAACCTAAAAATCCTAAACCTTAAATCCTCCAAAAACCACTAATAAATGCTAAACCCAAAACACTAAACCCTAAAAAACTATGCAGGAAAAAACTTAAACCTGACTACTGACCATAGGCAAATCTAACCTAAAATCTAAACTAAACCCAATACTGATCACTGAACCATAAAACATATGCACTAAACTTAAATAAAATAAAATAAAACTGATATGGGCATAAACCTAAACTAGAAAATAAATAAAATTAAAAGTAAAAAACTAAAAAACTAAATAATTCTAAACTACGGTTTGAATTTAAAATAAAAATATAAAGTGAAAAAACATCCCTAAATAAAACCACTAAAACCATAAACCCTAAACCCAAACCTCAACCCTAAAACCCTAAATTAAACCCACAAAACCCTAAACCCTAATGTAATAAAAACCTAAAACTACTAAGTAACCCAAAATCTACCCTAAACCCTAAACTAATCTTAAATCCTAAAACTTAAACTAAACTAAATAAAACATAAAATAAAATAAATAAAACTATAATAAAAAACCTAAACTAAACCTAAACTAAACATAAACCATAAATAAAATAAAATAAAAAAAATAAAAAAAACTAAAATAATATAAATAAAACTTAGACTAAACCAAAAATTAAATAAACCTAAAATAGAAATTAAACCTAAAATTAAAATTAAAACCTAAATCTAAAAATAAAATAAAATAAAGCTAAACTAAACCAAAAATAAATAAAAATTAAAATATCTAAACTAAAATAAATAAAATAAAAAAAATAAACTAAACTAAATGAAAATAAAAATAAACCTAAATAAAAATAAAAATAAAATAAACTAAAATAAATAAAAAATTTAATAAAATAAACCTAAATTAACCAATTTACTTATTTAAAATAAAATTAAAAAACTAAACCCTATAAAAACCACACAAATCTAAAACTTAAACCCTAAACCTTAAACCATAAATCCTAAACCTAAACACTAAACCTTAAAACTACCCTAAACTCTCTAATCCTAAAAAAACCCTAAACCATAAACCCTAAACTGAGCCACAAACTACCCTCCACTAAACCCCAAATCTCAAACACTAAACCCTAACTGACCACTATAACCCTAACACTAAACCTTAAAACCTAAAATCAAAAAAACCTAAACTTAAATTAAATAAAGCCTAAAAATAAAATAAATAAAAAACCTAAAACTAAATAAAATAATAAATAAAATAAAATAAAACCTAAACCAAAACACAGATAAAAAAAAGAAAATAAAATTAAACAAAATAAATTAAATAAAACCTAAACTAAACTAAAAATAAACCTAAAATGAAAACATAAATAAAATAAAACTAAACATAAAATAAAAATAAAATAAACCTAAAAAAAATAAAATAAAAATTAAATAAAAACCTAAACCTAAAAATAAATAAATAAAATAAAACTTACATCCTAAACTAAAAAAAATAACCTAAACCTAAAATAAAAATAAAATAAACCTAAACCTAACTGAAAATAAGCTAAACTAAAATAACCTTAAACCCTAAACCAAAACTAACCATAAACCCTACCACAAACCTAAACTAAGTAAAACCTAAAAATCAAATAAAGAAATAAACCTAAACCTAAATAAAATAAAATAAAATAAAAGATAAAATAAAAATAAAACCTAAACCTAAACCTAAACCTAAAATAAAATAAAATAAAAATACAAACTAAACAAAATAAAATAAACAAAACCTAAACTATTAAAAAATAAAATAAACCTAAAAATCAAAAACCTAAATAAAATAAAAACTAAACCTAAAACAAAAATAAAATATACCTAAAATAAATTAAAATAAAAACTAAATAAAAACCTAAACTTAAAAAACCCTAAAAATAAATAAAAAATAAAGCCTAAACCTTAAGCTAAAAAAATTGTAAACTTAAAATAGAAATAAAATATACCTAAACTTAAACTAAAATAAATTAAACTAAAATAAATAAAACCTAAACCTAAACCTAAAAAAAAACAAATCCTAAACTAAATAAAATAAAATAAAAAAAAATAAGCTAAACTAAACTAAAAATAAAACCTAAAATAAACAAAAATAAAACCTAATTAAACCTAACCTAAAACCCTAAACCTAAATCCTAAATCCTAAAACTACCCTAAACTTACAACCTAAACACTACCTAAACCCTAAACCCTAAACCTAAAACCCTTTGCGCCCCTCAAAGCCTAAACCCAACCACAAAAACTAAAACCCTGATTCTAAACCATAAACCCTAAACCCCAAACTCTAAACCTAAATGCTAAACTAACCCTAAACCCTTTCCCCTAAACCCTAAACCCTAAATCATAAAACATAAAAACCTAAACCTAAAATAAATAAACCAAAAGAAACCTCCACTCTGCTCTGGTGGCTCTCTGGCGATTCCATGTTCCCTTTCTTTTTCCTTGCAGCTTGGCCGTGTTTCGACCGTTCTCGATCATTCCTTCTAGATTTCTTCTCTCGGTTGGCCGCATATGTGAGTATCCCTTGATCTTACAATGATGGTGGAGGCAGCTTTCCAAGCGGTAGAGCTCTTGGTGGGCGTCATTTAAGGCAATTTTCAAGGTAATATCGATCCGACTCCAGCCATTACTGTGCTTGCTATTAAGTCCTTCAAGGACGCTTTATCTGGCAAGAACACTTGCTCTAATGCTTCGGTCAATTTAATCTCAACTTCTTTTTGTGGAATGCCGGCTGTAATGTGCTCGGATCTTGATGTGGAAAAGCTGGCAAAGCCCTTTGAATATTAATTAGTTGGTAAATTTTCATTGCGTCGCCTGACTCTTGAAAGCATCTGATCCTTCTTTTATAGCCTAAAGCTCTCGGGTGTATTTACTATCGGATTGATTGATCCTAGACATATCCTTATTCAACTATCTAATGATTTAGACTACTCAAGAGTCTTTGCTCGTCGCTCTTACTTTGTGTACAATTGTCAAATGAGGCTTTTGAAATGGTCTCTCTATTTGATGTCAAGAGGAATCTCAATTGTTCTTTATGGCTAGCTTTTCCAAACATGAGGATACAATACGTTACCCATCAAGTCCTATTTGCGGTTGGGGCTCTCTTTGGTAGGCCCCTTCAAATATATCAAGCCACCGCTGCGAGATCATGGCCATCAGTTGCTTTTATTTTGGTTGAGATTGATATTACCAAAAAGTACCCTAAAGAAGTTTGGATCGGTTCAAAAAAATTTGGGTATAAACAAAAAGTGGAATTTGAAAATTTTCCTATTTTTTGCACCCTGAATACTTTGTGTTTTAATCTTAAAAGAAAAATTGCGATCTAATCCCTCTCTAACAAATGAAAAAAATAATAAGTTCACTTATGTGCTTAAAGTTACTCAAAATGGAACTCACCCTCCTACACCCTCTCCTTTATTACTTACAGATTTGCCTATTGGAGAACAATCTGAGCTTGATAAAAATAATGATATTGAGGTTTGTGAGGAAACTAATGATAACACTTCTTGCTTCTACTTGTAATAACTTGGCATCTCAAGACAATCCCTTGACTCATATGAATCTTACTGGTGATTTGAATGGGAACCTCAAGTTGGATCAAAACCTCAAAACTAATTCTAAAATTGTTCTAAAAAAATTTGATAATTTGGTGACGGATCAAAATCTTAATAGTACTCATGGAAATGAAAATGAATTTTGTGCTATTAATGGTGCCACAACCTCTCCTTCTATTACCCTACAGAGTGATACACATGTTAACCCTATTTCTCAACCTAACTCGATAGAAGAGGAAATCAACATTAGGAATGCTTTGATAGATACCGGTCCTATTCTAAATATCACAAATCACTCTCTTTCAGATGGAGATACTTTGGACATAGATAGGCCTTTTCAAACTGTTATTAAAAAAATCTCTTAAAGCTAGAATGTTCATAAATAGCTCCACTAGAACCACTCGATCTTCTCTAACTTCTCATAAATAATTGTTTCATGTTTCTCTTCTTCTTATTTTTCATTTTTTTTAGTTATCTCCTCTCTTTTCTTTCAACTTATTATGATCAATTTTCTTATTTGGAATGTTCGAGGTATTGGGACTCTCACTGTCCACAATCGTATTAGAAGCCTTTGTCGTACTCATAACATAGCTTTACTTATTGTTGAGCCATTCATTCACTCTTCTAAGATTACCCATGTTGCTAGAACAATAGGCTTTCAAAATTTCTTTTATAATATTAGTAATAAAATTTTATATTTTTGGAATAATTTAATTGACATTTCTATCCTTGATGATCTCCAACAATTGGTTAATGTTCAAATCACATTGGGTGAATTTTCTGCTCTTGGTTCTTTTATCTATGCATCTTGTAATAGAGCTAGTAGGAACATCCTTTGGGATCAATTAAAAACTTTCGCCTCCTCGGTCAATAAACCCTGGTTGGTTGGGGGTGATTTCAACACTATTATCTTCCTGGAAAGAAGGGGAGGTTGCTCTCCTAACATACACTCCATGGAAGATTTTCTGATATGATTCTCAACTGCAATCTGATTGATATTAGTTTTTTTGGCTCCAATTATATGTGGCATAACTCTAAACTCTGGCAGTGGCTTTATAGGACCCTCTCTAAATCCCTTTGGATGAATCAATGGCCCCTCACTTCTGTTGAGCAGTTGAGCGGACCTTTGTCGACCATGCTCCTTGATCTCCATCAAAATTCCTTCCGATCTATATCCTCCCCACTCCTTTTAGATTCCAAAATATGTGTGGACATAGTGATTTCTTTAATGTTGTTTCCACTAATTGGATGGCCCTATTCACCAGATAATTACATTAAAGGCATGATTACTTTGGCTTAAGCTTAAAAGAATAAAACAAAACCTAAATTGGTGGAGCAGCACCATTTTAAAATCTTTTGCCAATCTAAAAATATGGAACAATTAGTTTGCTCCCTTGAAGATGATGTGTTAAGCGACCTAGTAAGCTTGATGAGTTGAAGGCTGCTAAAGATAACTTGATTAATTATCAGAATATGGAGGAAACCTATTGGCAGCAAAAGGCCGCTAGGAAACATATTGCTGATGGTGAAAGAAATACAACATATTTCCATGCTTTTTTCAAAAAAAAAGGAAATCCTTAAACTCTATTCAAAAATCAAAAATATTAACGTATTTGGATCAGCGATAATAATGAAATTAAAGATTCGTCATTCAACATTTTCAAAATTTATTAAACAACAACCCTAACTTAGAACCCCTCTCCAACACTCACCTGATCTCCTCTATGATTACTAATGATGAAAACTATTTACTCACTTTGCATCCTGTAGAAATCGAGATTAGTAGTACTATCAATAGCATGAACACTCACTCTGTTGCTGGCCCTGATGGCTACACGACTCATTTCTTTCAGCATTATTTGCCTATTATTAAGTCTGACCTTGTTGATGTTATTATTGATTTCTTTGATGACAACTCTTTACCTAGATATTATTCTAGCACTTTCATTGTTCTCATTCCCAAAACTAATAATCCTGATACTTGGGGAGATTTTAGACCTATCAGCCTTTGCACCTTCTTTCAAAAACTCATTGCTAAATTAATTAATAATAGGATAAGTCCATGCTCCCTAAAATTATTTCTCATAACCAAAAGCGGCTTTGTTAAAAGTAGAGCTATATCGACAATATCTTTCTAGCCCAAGAGGGTTCATGACCTTGATGTTCCTATTAGGTGGTGGCAACATCCTCTTCGACATCTCTTAAGCTTTTGATAACCTCTCTTGGGATTTCATCTTTCAAATTTTCCATTTGTTTGGGTTTTCTGATAATTTCATCTGCCTCATCAAAAATTGTATTACCAATGTTTGGTTCTCTATTATCATGAATGGTGAGTCCCTTGGTTTCTTTACTTCGAGGCATGGCTTGAGACAAGGAGACCCCCTTTCACCCTCTCTTTTTATTACTGTTGTTGAATATCTTTAGAGCGAATGATCTTTTCTAAAATCCTTCCATGTTTTTTAAAACTAAAGGTGGTCTTCCTATCTCTCATCTTAGTTTTGCTGATGACTTTATAATCTTTTGCATTGCCTCTATTCAGCACATTAAAACTATTAAGAGCCTTCTAAATAAATTTGGCAACAAAAGTGGTCTCTTTCTCAATGAAGGAAAATGATGTTTCATTCCTTCCTCTAAAATACCTTCTAATAGGATCAATCAAATCTTTAGAATTACTAATTTTTAGCAACATCAACTTCCCATTAATTATCTTGGGGCTCCGCTTTTTAAAGGTCAAAAGATCTCATCTTTTTTGATCTAATCAAAATCTCTAATAAAATTTGTTTGGGAATTCCATTTACTCTCTTCTGGTAGGCTCACTTTTATTAAGAGCACTCTTAATTCCATGCCTTTATATCTCCTCCAAACCATTGTGACCATTTCTATCATTAATAGAATTGAGCCTCATCATTAACAATTTTTTGGGGCTCTAATAACTCCTCTAAAAGAATGTCTTGGACCTCTTGGTTTAAAAGTTGTGGCACCCTAGGCGAAGGTGGCCTTGGATGTAAGCCAACCAAAGAAGCTATCACTACTTTTCCTATAAAGCTTTGGTGGAATTTTAGGAGTAACAATAGTCTTTGGGCTAATTTCATGACTAAATATTGCGGTAAGCACCCCCTCATTTGTCCTTATAAAGCAGGAGACTCTCTTGTTTGGAAAAGACTTTGTTCTGTCAATTGGGATGCAGAATCCTTAATTTTTTGGGGGATTAACTCTGGCTCCTCCTTCTTTTGGCAAGATAACTGGATAGGATGTGGGTCCATTGATGAATTACTTTCCACCCATTCCACTACCGCTATTAACATGAAATCTTTCTGGCATAATAATATGTGAAACATTAGTAAGCTTATTGATTATATTCCTTCCTTTATCTTAAACAAGCTTACTACTATTCCTATCATTCCTACCAATCAAGACCAGATCCTTTTTAAGCTCTCACATATTGGTGATTTCAACTTTAAAAATGTTTGGATTCACATTAAAGAAACTCATGATTCTTCCAATGTGTTTCTCAAACTTTGGAACAATAATATCCCTACTTCTTACTCTGTTCTTACTTGGCATATTTTGAAAAACTTCATCCTTGTGGACTCCTTGTTGTGGGGTAAATGTTTTCAATTACCTTCAAAATGCCAATGTTGTTTTCACATTGAGAATGTGAATCATGTTTTTTGTTAACGGGGCCATTGCTTCTAAACTTTGGATTTGGTATGATGACCTCTTTAACATTATCATTTTCAATGGCTCCTTAAATTTATACCAACTTCTTGAAGTTTATTTTGACAACACTATTAAAGGACACATTAAAGTCATAATTGCTATCACTCTTATTTGCTTCATATGGATGGACCGAAATGATGCAAAACATCGTGAGATCCTTATGAATCATATGAGGATAATTGCTAGAACTAAAAATAAAATCTGTGACTTGTTTAATGCCAATTTAATTAAATACAAACAATTCAAAGGTTGCAAATTTTTGGCCAATAAACTGGGTTTTAACTTGCCGGATCACCACATCTATAAAGATGACAAGATTGTTTATTGGGTAAAACCTCATACTAACACTATTAAAGTTAATCGATGGCTCACTCATAAAGGTTCAGGCTGTGGTGGTATTTTTAGAAATCTTAATGGAAAAGTACTATGAGCCTTTCTTTACCCCCTTAATCCCTACTATGTTCCCTTTACTGAGCTTATGGCAGTGTACAAAGCTCTTGATATTTTCCTTCAAAAAGGTTGGCTCAATATTTGGATTGAGGTGGATTCCCTTTAGCTGATTGATCTCTTGACTTCCACCAAAATGGGCAATACTGAATTGTACTACCTTCTTAAGTAAACTAGAACTCTCCTTGCCCAACTCTACTTTAAAATCACTCATGTATGGCGTGAGGGTAATGCATGTACTGATTATTTAGCCAATCTAGGTGCTAGATTTGATGGAATAAAATTCTTTGATCAACTAACCCTTCCTAAACATTTGCATGGCTTGGTTAATCTAAAAAATACTGGGTTTCCTTATCTCAGAAATTAATCTAACCTATTGGATTCACCTTCAATACCTCTTTTATTGCATGATCATTTTCTATTTCTTGTTGTTATTTCTTTGGTCTTTCTTTGATGCATCAACGATATCCCTTATTGTTTACTTGTTGATCTCGTAGCGTGCTATTGGTTTAATTATCTTAGCTTTAATTGGGAGCTTCTGCCTCTACTATTTTTTGTTAATGTCTTTGCTTCTTTGGAATTTCTTGATGCATCATCATATTACTCCTTCTTTGGACCTTTGATGACTAAGTGGCATCATCTTGTTGGTTTAATTATCCCAACCTTGTTTGGGGTCTTACTAATTCTGGATGCAACATCTCTGTTAAAGGTTTAATTATTGGCTGTTGGGCATTTGGGCCCTTTGTCCAAAAGGCTGGTCTTGGAGTTGGTTTAATGTATTTCTTTGAATATTGGATGCAACATCTCTGTTAAAGGTTTAATTATTGGTTGTTGGGCATTTGGGCCCTTTGTCCAAAAGGTTGGTCTTGGAGTTGGTTTAATGTATTTGCTGAATGTATATGCTAACCCCACATACATAAGGAAAGAAAATGCAATACCTTTGTTTTATTAATGGTTCTTGCATGGTTTGGTAATAATTCCTTTGATTGATTTCTCGAGGAGGGTTACCTTTGATTTCTTTAAAGGATTTCATTGATAATACCCTTTTGAACCCTTTAGCCAACTTTTATTATTGGCTTATCCTATGGTTGAAATAATTGTAGTGTTGTTTTTTATGGTTGTTGGATTCATTTGTGCTTTTGTTTTTTATTTGTTTATTGTTCTTATTTGTCTTTGTTGTTCTCATCAGGCTGTGATTAATCTATTGTTTTTTACCTTTTTGTTAAAATTTGCATCTTGTTGGTAATTCTTGTGGATGTTGGTGATCGGATTATTGCTCCTCAGCGCTACGGGGTTTAGTTTTGTTTTGTTGTTTTTGTAAGATGGCTTTTATTTTTTTTCTTCTTATCTCTCATTTTTGAATGTTTGTCTTTGTTAAAACTTGGGATCTTCTTTTCACTACATCTAGTTACTAGTCTTGCGGACCTCTTCCTTAACTATCTGGGATTTAACTTATGCATTGTATAATTTGAATGGTTGGTTTTATGGCAAACTTGCTATTATTTTCTTTCTTGGTTGTTGGATGGTCTGGATCATTGAGTCTTTTATCTAGAAAGCTATTACTAGGGTTGTTTATCTGGTTCAGCAGGGTGTTGTTAGTGTTGTCTTGCTGATTGTTTTGCCCAACCTCATATTCCCAATATGCCAAGAGAGATTTTACAATTTCCTATTCAATTTTATTAATTCCTTGCAGGTTTGGATTTCCTTTATGGCTTCTCAGTTTGCCTTTAATGTGGTTGTGGGTTTAGCTGCTAGCTTAATCATCTTTATTTGGAAGGTTTTTTCTGTTGATTATCTTTTGAACCCTTTCTATTGCTACTTTTCATCTCTATTTTTTATTGGAATTTTATATGGTAGGTGTAATTTTTGTTTTATTGCTACTATTGGCTTTTTATTTTAGGGTCCTTTGTCCAAGGGTTGTCTTTGTGGTTATTATCTGTTTCTTTCCTTTTATGTAGAATCCTGTGATTTTCCATCTGATTATTTGGATCTATACATATGCTCTATTTACTCTGAATGGTTGGACTTTTTAGTACCTCTTAGTAATTACGGTTGTTGGTGGCGGATTAATACTACATGCTATTTACGGGGTTTTGGTTTGTTTTGTTCAACCTCTAATGAAGTTGTTGATTTTGGTGGCTTTTGATTTGAATCTCCTTATTGGTTTATTATATGCTTATCATCGAATTCTATGGACTACTTTATCTGCTCTTTTCTCCATCTTCTTTAAGTTAAACTTGTATCTATTGCCTTTATTACGAATGGGTGGTTCTCTATTGCTAGTTTTGTTGTCTTAGCTTTTTATTATCTTGGATGTTTGCTATCCTTGTTTCTCAGGATTCCAATGTTGGCTCTATCTTTGTTGGTTGTAGGACTTTAGGGTCCTATGTTCAGCAAGTTGTTTTTGACTTTTGTTACGATTATTTTTCTCATCTTATGCAGTACGCTTCTTGATCCATGTTTTTATGCTCTATCTACTTGGTTACTCATGCAATGTCTACTTTCGATTGAGAGGTTCTATGACCATCTTCTTTGTCCCTTGCTATCTTGTTGTATTCTTGTCTTGTTCTTTGCTATCTTGGCTATTTTTTTATCTTGGTTATCTGTCTTGTTTTTTACGGATTCTAATGAGGACCCTAATTTGAATCCCCATTTTAATTTATCCTCGGTGGGTTCCAATGTTGCACTAACTATTTTTTGTTGGGGTTGGCTTTGATTGCCCTTCTTGTTTGTGTATGGGCGATGTTCATTTCGATATTTATGATCTACATTAACTTCTTCTTTGTTCTATTCCCATCAGGTTGATTAGGCTTGTCTTTGCTATCTCCTTGGAATGCAATGTCTATTACGAATGGGTACTATGGACATTTCTTTTATTGTCTTCTTGTCTTGGTTGTTTGTTGATCTAGATTATTCAATTTTTGTCATCTTTCTTCTTTGTATTGTTTTGACTATCTTTATTTGGTGCTATTTTTGGTATTGGGTAATGCTGTCTTCCTTTATAATTGCTTTTGGCCAACTACTGATATGGATATTAATAAGGGATTTGTTCACATCTGCATTCATTATTATGATTGGGCTCATTTTCTAGACTTTACTTCTAGGATGTACTCCTGGCATGAAAGACTCATATATATATATATATATATATATATATATCATATGTTTGGGATGGTGTTACTTATAGGCTCATCGACTTGCTTAGCGAGATTTGAGTGCCTCTTCTCTTTGTTTTCTTGTGGATGGTTTTATCTTTGGCCTATTTCATATGTATAAGTATCCTCATGTCAGGGTGACTATATTGATGATACTTTTCCTGCATGGGACCCCTTATCTTTCTACCCTTTGCAATTTCCTCTCTATATTATATATAGTTTTGTTTAGGTTTGTAGGTAATAAATCCCATAAGACTTTCAACATCTGGCTGCTATCTTCACACAGGTTTGTTGGCTATGATGGCTGTGATTATTTCACTCCCTTTTGGTTTGGTAGTATCTCTTGTGATGTAACCCTTCTACTGAAGTTTGGATGACCATATTTGCATCTGCCCCAACTTGGTGTGACTGAGCCTGAGCCTCCTCTATCACAATTCTTTACTATCATTCTCAGATTATGCTATTTTCAGTTATCATTATATTTGTATTACCTTAACTGCTCTAATTTCTTTTCATTTACATTTCTGCAGGTGCTTCTCTCTTGTCCTCTTGCAGGTTTGCTCCATAGTGTCATGCATTCTCACGTCCTGTAGAGCATTGGCCCTAATCTTCCTTTGGCTTTTTATGTTAATCTATTTGTATCTTTTGATTGCTTTAATGTCTTCTTTTGCTTTTTTAGATACTTAGATAGGGATCTCCTCTTAATTAGCTCTTTGTAGTTCTGGAGTTTATCCCCTTTAAGGACCTTGTAACTCTCTTTTTATGGCAATAAAATACCCCCTACATGGGGTTTCTCTAAATAAATAAAATAAATAAATAAAACCTAAACCTAAATAAAATAAAATAAAAAATAAAATAAAAACCTAAATTGTAACATAAACCTAAACCTGAACTTAGAAATAAACAAAAAATAAAAAATAAAAAATAAAAAAAAGTTAAACTAAATAAACCTAAATTTAACAGTTTACTTAATTTAAAAAATAAAAAATAAAAAAGTGAACAAAATCCTAACATTAAACCCTAAACCCTAAACCCTAAAAACCCCAAAGCTTAAACCCTAAACTCAAAAAATCACCCTAAACTCTAAACCTTAAACCTAGACCCTAAACCCTAAACTCTAAAACCCTAAATCCCAAACCCTAAACCATAAACACTAAACACTAAACCCTAAATTAACTCTAAACCTTAATCTTTAAACCCTGAAAACCTAAAGACTTAAACCTAAACTAAATAAAACAAAAAAGAAAAATAAGTAAATAAAACTAAACCAAAATAAATAAAATAAAATAAAATCCTAAACTAAAACTTAAGCCTAAACCTAAACCTAAACCTATAAATAAAATAAAATAAAAATAAAAACTAAACTAAAATAAATAAAACCTAAACTAAAGTGAAAAAATAAAATAAACCTAAAATAGAAAACCTAAATAAAATAAAAAATAAACATAAAATAAAATAAAACCTATACATAAAAAATAAACCTAAAATTAAACTTAAAATAAATAAAAAATAAAACCTAAAGCTAAAATAAAATAAAATAAAATAATCCCAAACCTAAAGTAAAATAACCCTAAACCCTAAACTGAAAACCTAAAACTTAAACCTAAACTAATTAAAACAAAAAAAATAAAATAAATAAATAAATCAAAAACTAAATAAAATAAAAAATAAAATAAAATGAAAGCCTAAACTAAATCCTAAAACAAAACATAAACTTAGAAATAAAATAAAATAAAAAATAAAAACTAAGTTAAAAAATAAAATAAACCTAAAATAAAAAACCCAAATAAAATAAAAACTAAATAATAAATAAAAATAAAATAAACCTAAAATAAAATAAAATAAAATAAAAACTAAATAAAAACCTAAACCTAAAAAATAAACCTAAAAATAAAACTTAAAAATAAATAAAAAATAAATCCTAAACTCTAAACTAAAAAAAACCTAAATCTCAAATATAAAAAATAAATGAAATAAAATAAATCTAAACCTAAACTAAAATAAACTAAACTAAAATAAAATAAACCCTAAACCTAAAACCTAAAAAAACCTAAGCCTAAACTAAATAAAACCTAAAAATAAGCTAAATAAATAAACCTAAACCTAAATAAAATAAAAAATAAGATAAAATAAAAACCTAAACAAAAACCTAAACCTAAACCTAAACCTAAAATTAAAACAAAATGAGAAAGAAAACTAAAATAAAATAAAATTATTAAAAACCTAAACTAAACTAAAAAAATAAAATAAACCTAAAAAAATCATAAATAAAATAAAAAGTAAATAAAAAATAAAAATATAAACCTAAAATAAAATAAAATAAAAACTAAATAAAAACCTAAACCTAAAAGATAAACCTAAAAATAAATAATAAATAAAATCTAAATGCTAAACTTTAAAACAAAAACCTAAACCTAAAATAAAAATAAAATTAACAAAATAAAATAAACCTAATCCTAAATGAAAATAAAATAAACTAAAATAACCCTAAACCCTAAACCCTAAACTAACCCTAAACACTAAACACTAAACACTAAAAACCTTAACCTAAACTAAATAAAACCTAAAAATATAATAAATAAATAAATAAACCTAAGCCTAAACAAAATAAAAAACAAGATAAAATAAAAACCTAAACCTAAACCTAAACCTAAAAATAAAATAAAATAAAAAATACAAATTAAACAAAAAATAAAATAAAAAAACCTAAACTAAACTAAATATATAAAATAAACCTAAAAATAAAAAAACATAAAGAAAATAAAAATTAAACCTAAAATAAATATAAAATAAAGCTAAAATAAAACAAAATAAAAACTAAATAAAAATCTAAACCTTAAAAAACTAAAATAAATAAAAATAAAACCTAAACCTTAAACTAAAAAAAAAAAAATCCTAAACCTAAAATAGAAATAAAATAACCCTAAACCTAAACTAAACTAAACTAAACTAAAATAAATAAAACCTAAACCTAAACCTAAAAAAACTAATCTAAACTAAATAAAATAAAACAAAATAAAATAAAATAAAAATAAACTAAACCTAAACTTAAAAAATAAAATTGAAAAATAAGCCTAAAATAAAACCTAAAGCTTAAACCTAAAATAAAAAATAAAACTTAAACCAAAACCTAAAATAAAAAATAAACCTAAACCTAAAAAAATAAAATAAAATAAAACTATAATAAAAAAATAAACTTAAACCTAAACCTAAAAAATAAACTAAAATAAAAAACCTAAACTAAAATAAATCTAACTAAAATAGTATACTAAACTAAATATAAATAAAAATAAACCTAAATAAAAAAATAAACTAAAATAAATAAAAAATAAATTAAATAAACATAAACTTACCAGTTTACTTAATTTAAAAAAATTTAAAAGAATCCTAACACTAAACCCTAAACCCTAAACCCTAAAAATACTAAACCTTAAATCCTAAACCCTAAATCCTAAACCCTAAGGCTAACCTCAAACCTACAACCATAAATGTTACCCCAAAACCCGAAACCCTATAACCTGAAACCTAAACCATGAACCCTTAAAGCCTAAACCCTAAACCCTAAACCCTAAAACCTAAAACCTACTACCCTAAACCCAAAACTCAAAACCCCAAACTCTAAGCCCTAAATGTTAAACTAACTCTAAACCCTGAACCCTAAACACTAATTCCTAAACCTTAAAAACATAAAAACCTAAACCTAAACTAAATAAAACCTAAACTTAGATAAAATAAAATAATAAAATAAAATAAAAACCTAAACTACAACATAATCCTAAACCTAAACTTACTAATAAAATAAAAAATAAAAAATAAAACTAAACTAAAAGGTAAACTAAATAAACTAAATAATCCTAAACCTACTAGTTTACTTAATTTAAAAAATAAAGAATAAAAAAGTAAAAAAAAACACTAAACTGAAAAACTCACCTTAAACCCTATACCCTAAACCTAGAACCCTAAAACCTAAACCCTAAACCTTAAACCCTAAACCCTAAAACCCTAAACTTTAAACCCTAAACCCTAAAACCTAAAACCCTAAACCTTAAGCTAACCCTAAACCTTAAACTAATCCTAAACCCTAAACCCTAATCCTAAACACTAAAATTATTGTTCAAATAAATGATTAAAAGTACATGTAACTGAACGTAAACTAAAATAATAAACCTAAATAAAATTAAAACTAAATAAAACCTAAACCTATATAACTTAAATAAATAATAAAACTACCATTAAAATCCAAAACTAAATAAAATAAAATAAACTTAAACCTAAACTAAAATAACCCAAAACCCTAAACCACAAATACAAACTAAATCCTAAAATAAACTAAAATAAAATAAATAAATAAATCTAAACAAAATAAAATAAATAATAAGATAAAATAAAACCTAAACTAAAACCTAAATTTAAACCAAAAGCAAGAAATAAAAAAAACTAAATAAAATAAAATAAATAAAAAACCTCTAAACTAAAAAATAAAATAAAACTAAAAATAAAAGCCCAAATGAAATAAAAACTAAACATAAAATAAAAATAAATAACCCAAAAATAAAATTAAACAAAAACTAAATAAAAACTTGAACCTAAAAAATAAACCTAAAAATAAAACTTAAAAATAAATAAATAAATAAAACCTAAACACTAAACTAAAAAAAACCTGAATCTCAAATAAAAATAAATGAAATAAAATAAACCTAAACCAAAACTAAAATAAACTATCTAAAATAATCCTAAACCACAAACCTAAAAAAACTAAATAAAACCTAAAAATAAAATAAATAAATAAACCTCAGCCTAAATAAAACAAAAAATAAGATAAAATAAAGACCTAAACCTAAACCTAAACCTAATATAAAAATAAAAAAACTAAACTAAAATAAAATTATTAAAAACCTAAACTAAATTAAGAAATTAAATAAAAACTAAACCTAAATTAAAAATAAAATAAACCTAAACTTAAACTAAAATAAATAAAACCTAAACCTAAACCTAAAATAAACTAAACATAAACTTAAACTAAATATAATAAAATAAACTAAAAATAAACCTAAAATAAAAACCTAAAACCTAAACCTAAAAAAAATGAAATAAAAAACTTAAACCTAAAAATAAGAAATAAAACATAAACCTAAAAAATAAAATAAAAATGAAACTAAACTAAAAAATAAACCTAAACCAAAACCTAAACCTAAAAAATAAACTAAAATAAAAAGCTAAACTAAAATAAATAAACTAAGCTAAATAATAATAAAATAAACCTATATAAAAATGAAAAATTAAATAAATTTATATTAATGATAAATAAACTAAATAAACCTAAACTTGCCAATTTACTTAATTTTAAATACATTAAAAAATTTTAACAATTGATAAACATAAACCCTAAACTTGAAACCCTAAACCCTAAAAATCTTAAACCATAAATCCTAAACTATAAAAAATCTACCAAAATCCTAAACTAACCCTAAACCCTAAACCATCTAACCCTAAACCCTAAACCCTAAACCCTAAACCACCCTAAACCTTAAACTAAACCCTAAAGCCCTAAACCACAAACCCTAAAATAAAAATATAACTTAAAATAAATAAATGTAATGCTAAACCCTAAACTAAAAAAATGTGAACCTAAAATAAAAAATAAAATAAAGCTTAAACCTAAACTAAAATAAACTAAATTAAAATAACCCTAAACCCTAAACCTAAACTCAAAACCCTAAAACCTAGAAATAAAATAAATAAATAAATAAACCTAAATAAATAAAATAATAAAACCTAAACTAAAACCAAACCTAAACCTAAACCTAAAAAATGAACTAAAAATAACCTAAACTAAAAAAAATAAAACTAAAATAGTATAAACTAAATATAAATAAAAATAAACCTAAATAAAAAAAATAAACTAAATAAATAAAAAATAAACTAAATAAACATAAACATACCAGTTTACTTAATTTAAAAAGATTTAAAAATTAAAAAAAAAACCATAACCCTAAACCCTAAATTCTAAACCCTAAAACTAACCCTAAACCTATAACCCTAAACCCTAATCCCTAAACCTCAAACTCTAAACCCTAAATGCTAAACTAACCCTAAACCCTTTCCTAAACCCTAAACCCTAAAAACATAAAAACCTAAATTAAATAAAAATACAAAATAAAATAAAAACCTAATTTGCAACATTATCTTAAACCTAAACTTAGAAATAAGCTAAAAAATAAATAATAAAAACTAAATTAAAAGTTAAAATAAATAAACTAAATAATCTTAAACTTAACAGTTTACATAATTAAAAAAATAAAAAATAAAAAAGTAAAAAAAAAATCCTAACTCAAAACCCTAAACCCTAAATCCAAAAACTCAACCTAAACCCTAAACCCTAAACCTAGAACCCTAAACTCTAAACCCTAAACCCTAAAACCCTAAACCCTAAACCCTAAAACCCTAAACCCTAAACCTTAATCCGTAAAATTTAAAACCCTGAAAACTAAACTATAAACCATAAACTAACCCTAAACCCTAAACCCTGATCCTTAAACCCTAAAAACCTAAAGACCTAAACCTAAACTAAATAAAACCTAAAAAGAAAATAAATAAATAACTAAACAAATAAAATAAATAGATAAAATATAGTAGAGCCAAACTGAAAAATAAAATAAAAATATAAATAAAACCTAAATAAAACTAAATAAAATAAAATAAACCTAAATAAAAAAATTAAACATAAAATAAAATATAAACTAAATAAAAACCTAAACCTAAAAATTAAACTTAAAAAATAAATAAAACATAAAACCTAAACCCTAAACTAAAAAAAAACCAAAACATAAAATAAAATAAATTTAAACCTAAACTAAAATAACCCTAAACCCTAAACCCTAAACCCTAAGCTCGAAAGACCAAAAAGGTTAAATGTAAACTAATTAAACTAAAACTAAATAAAATAAATAATAAGATAAAATAAAAACCTAAACTAAAACATAAACTAAACCTAAAACTAAACCTAGAAATAAAATAAAATAAAAAATAAAAACTAAAAATAAAATAAAATAAATAAAAACCTATACTAAACTAAAAAAAAAAAAACCTAAAAGTAAAAAAAAAAACCAAATGAAGTAAAAACTAAACTTAAAATAAAAATAAAATAACCCTAAAAAAATAGAAAAATTAAATAAAACTTAAACCTAAAAAATAAACCTAAAAATAAAACTTAAAATAATAAATAATAAAATAAAACCTAAACACTAAAACAAGCCTAAATCTCAAATAAAAATAAATGACCTAAACTAAAATAACAAACCCTAAAACCTAAACATAATATAAAATAAATAAACCTAAACCTAAATAAAATAAAAATAAGATAAAATAAAACCTAAACCTAAAATAAAATAAAATACAAAATAAACTAAGCTAAAACTAATAATAACTAATAATAATAATAAAATAATAAAACTAATAATAAAATAATAACTAATAAATAAAATAATAAATATATAATAAAACTAATATAATAAACTAATAATAACTAAAATAAATAAATAATAACTAAACTAATAACTAATAAAAACTAAATAAAAACTAAAAAAACTAATTAACTAATAATAACTAATAAATAATAATAAAAATAACTAACTAACTAAATAACTAACCTAAAACTAATAATAACTAATAATAAAAACTATAATAACTAACTAATGAAAACTAATTAAAACCTATAACTAATTAAAACTAATATAATAATAACTAAAATAACTAATAACTAATAAAAACTAATAAACTAATAAACTAATAAACTAATAAACTAATAACTAATAATAACTAATAACTAATAATTAATAACTAAATAACTAAAATAATTATAATAATAACTAACTAATAATAAAACTAATAAAACTAATACCTAAAATAACTACCAACAAAAATAAATAACTAATTAATAATAATAACTAATAATAACTAATAACTAATAATAACTAATAACTAAAAAACTAATTAAAAAACTAATAAACTAATAATAACTAATAATAATATAATAACTAACTAATAAACTTAATAGCTAATAATAACTAAACTAATAAACTAAATAACTAATAACTAATAAAATAATAACTACTAAACTAATAACTAAAACTAAATAAATAATAATAACTAATAACTAAAAATTAATAAATGATAATAACTAATAACTTATAAAAACTAAAAAAATTTAACTAATAATAAACTGAATAACTAATAACTAAACTAATAAAACTAAACTAATAATAACTAAAGAAACTAATAATATAAATAAAAAAATAAATAAAATAAAACTAATAACTAACTAAATAATAAAAACTAATAACTAATGATAAACTAAAAAACTACCTAATAAAATTAACTACCTGAAAAAACTAACTAATAACTAATAATAACTAACCTAATAATTAACTTAATTAATAACTAATAATAAATGATAAACTAATAACTAGTAACTAACTAATAAAACTCATAATAAATAAATAAATAATTAATAATAATTAATAACTAATAAAAACTAACTAAAAAACTAATGACTAATAATAAATAAATTAAACTAATTATAGTAATAAACTATCTATTAAAAACACTAAAATAATAACTAATAATAACTAACTAAATAAACTAATAAACTAACTAACTAATAATAACTATTAACTAAAACTAATAAATAATAAAACTAACCAATAATAATAACTAATAATTAACTAATAAACTAATAACTAATAATAATAACTAATAATAAACTAACTAATAATAACTAATTAATAACTAAATAATAACTAACTAAACTAAAAATATAATAACCAACTAAAACAAATAATAACTAATAATAATAAAACTAAACTAAACTAACAAAAATAAGGTAATAACTAATAACTAATAACTAATAACTAACAATAATAAACTAATAAACTAATAACCTAAACTAATAATTAATAACTAATAAATAATAACTAACCAAAACTAAATAACTAAATGCTAAAATTAATAATAACTAAAAAAACTAAATAAAATAAATACCTAAATAACTAAACTAAATAAAAACTAATAAACTAATAATAATAGCTAAAAACTAATAAGTAAATAACTAATAATAAAACTAAAAATAATAACCTAATAATATTAATAACTAACTAATAATAACTAAATTACTAAACTAAACCTAATTAAAAACTAAATAGTAATAAAACTAAAACTAAATAATAATAAATTAACTAACTAATAAAACTAATATAATATACTAATAAACTAATAAAAACTAAGTAAACTAACTAATAATAACTAATAAATATTAACTAATAATAAAAAATGAAACTAATAAATACTAACTAACTAATAACTAAATAATAATTAAATAATAAAAATAACTAAACTAACTAATAACTAATAATAAAATTAAAATAAATAATAATAATAATATAAATTAATAAACTAAATAATTAATAAATAATAACTAAAATAACTAATAAACTAATAAAACTAACTAAACTAATAACTAATAAAAACTAACTAAAACTAAAATTAACTAATAATTAATAAGTAATAAATAATAATCATAACTAAATAAATAACTAAGCTAATAATTAACTAATAACTAAACTAATAAAACTATTAACTAATAAAAATAAACTAAAAATAATTAAACTAATAAAACTAATAACTAACTAATAACTAAACCTAAACCTAAACTTAATAATAACTATAATTAATAACTAATAACTAATAACTAATAACTAAATTAATAATTAATAAAACTAAAATTAATAATAATAACTAATAATAATAAAAAACTAAATAAACTAACTAACTAAACTAAATTAACTAACTAATAAAATAAAAAAAAACTAATAACCAATAATAATAACTAAGCTAATAAATAAATAACTAATAAAACTAAACTAAAAATAAATAACTAACTAATAACTAATAATAATAAACTAAATAAACTAATAACTAATATCTCATAAAACAACAATAATACAACAATAAAACCTAATATAATAATAAATAATAAAATAATAATAACCCTAAACTAATAATAATTAATAAAACTTAAACTAATAACTAATAAACTAAACAAAAATAATAACTAATAACTAATAATAATAACTAGATATAATAATGAAAACTAATAAAAACTAAATAATAACTAATAATAAACTAATAAAACTAATAAATTAAAAAACTAATAAAACTAATAATTAATAAACTAATAACAAAATAATAAACTAATAATAATAAAAATAAACTAAACTAACTAACTAATAAACTAACTAATAATAAATAATAATAAAGTAAATAACTAAACTAATAATAATAATATATAACTAATAAAATAAAACCCAAAATAATAATAAACTAATAAGATTAATAATTAAAATAAATAACTTATAAAATTAATAATAACTAATAAATAACTAACTTAAATAATATAATAATAATAATAAACTAAACTAATAATAATAATAAAATAAATAATTAAACTAACAAATAACTAATAAAACCATAATAACAACTAATAATAAAATAAATAATAACTAATAACTACCTAACTAATAAACAAAAAGCTAAACTAATAACTAATAATAACTAATAAAAACTAATAACTAATAATAATAACTAAATAATAAACTAATAAAAAACTAAATAATTAATAAAAAACCTCATAAAACTAATTAATTAAACTAACTAATGATAAAATAAATAAAAATTAAACTAATAAATAACTAACAAAACTAAAAAACTAATAATTATACTAATAATAAAATAAATAATAACTAATAACTAACTAAATAATAACTAATAAAAACTAATAATAATAACTAAATAATAAAATTAATAAAAAAACTAAATAAAAAACTAAAAAAGCTAATAAAAAACCTCATAAAACTAAATAATTAAACTAACTAAAAACCTAATAAACTAATAACTAAATAAACTAATAAACTAATAAAAACTAATAAAACTAATAAACTAATAAAACTAATAATTAAATAACTAATAAAACTAATAAACTAAAACTAACTAATAACTAACTAATAAACTAAACTAATAAACCTAATAAACTAATAACTAATAATTTTAATTAATAATAATAATAAACAAATAACTAATTATGAACTAATAATAATAATAATAATATCTAAAAAAATAAAACTAACTAAATAAACTAACCAAACTAAAACCTAACTACGAAACTAATAACTAAAATTAACGAAAAAATAAAAACCTTGCAATAAAAACTAAATAGCTAATAACTAAACTAAAGTAAAAAAAGCTAAACTAAACTAATAAACTAAATAACTAATAAACTAAACTAATAAACTAAAAACTAACTAACTAATAACTAATAATAACTAAATAATAACTAAACTAAATAAAATAACCAATAACTAATAAACTAATAACTAAACTAACTAACTAATAATAATAAAAGCTAAAAACTAATAATAAATAATTAACTAACTAAAAATAACTAAACTAATAACTAAATGAATAACTAATTACTAACTAATAAACTAAATAAAAGAATTAAAAATAATAACTATAAACTGATAACTAGTAAAACTAAATAAAATAACTAACAAACTAATAATAAATAATAAAAGTAAATAAACTAATAACTAATAATAATAATAACTAATAAAACTAACTAATAACTAATAAAAACTAAAAACTAACTAATAACTAAAACTAATTAAACCTAAATAATAACTAAACTAATAACTAACTAATAAAAAATAATAACTAATAACTAAACTAATAAACTAATAATAATAATAATTAAGTAATAATAACTAACTAACTAATATTAATAAAACTAATAATAATAAACTAATACATAAATAATAAAACTAATAAAAACTAACTAATAAATAATAACTAATAAAAGTAATAACTAAACTAATAAACTAACTAACAAATAACCAAACTAAATAACTAACTAACTAATAACTAATAAAATAACTAACTTAACTAATAATAAATAACTAAACTAAATAACTAAACTAATAAAAAACTAATAACTAAAAAGTAAACCTAATAATGAAACTAACTAAATAACTAAAGTAATAAAATTGACTAAATAACTAATAAATAATAATAACTAAAGAATTAACTAAACTAATAACTAATAAATAATAATAAACTAATAAATAATAATAACTAAATAAACTAATAATAAACTAATAAATTAATAATAATAACTAATAACTAATTAACTAATAAATAACTTATAAAACTCATAACTAATAACTAAATAAAACTAATAATAACTAAATAATAACTAACTAATAGTTTAACTAATAACTAAACTAATAACTAATAAACTAAAACTAATAATAACTAATAACTAAAATAATATATAAAATAAAAATAACTAAACTAACTAACTAATAACTAATAACTAAACTAACTAACTAATAACTAATAACTAAACTAATAAAACCTAATAAAGTAATAACTAAAACTAATTAAAACTAACTAACTAAAACTAAAATAATAACAAAATAACTAAACTAAAAATAATAACTAAACTAATAACTAATAAAAACTAACCTAAGTAAATAATAATAATAATAATAATAATAATAATAATAATAATAATAATAATAATAATAATAATAATAAACTAATAAAAAAACTAAATAAAATAAAACTAACTTATAAATAATAATAAAACTAATAATTAAAACCTAATAATTAAAACTAATAACTAAAAACTAATAAACTAAAACTAATAACTAATAAACTAAAATAATAAACTAAATAATAAAACTAATAAATAACTAAATAAGTAATTAATAAAAAAACCTAAAATTAATAACTAAATAACTAAAGTAAAACTAATAACTAATAAAATAACCTAACTAATAATAATAACTAACTAATAATAACAAATAATAATAAACTAAAAAATAATAAAACTAAATAATAACTAAAGTAAACTAACTAACTAAACTTATAAAACAAATAAAAACTAACTAACTAATAAACTAATAATAACTAAAAAGCTAACTAATAACTAAATAATAACTAAATAATAACTAACTAATAACTAAATAATAACTAAATAATAACTAACTAATAACTAAATAATAACTAAATAATAATAACTAAACCAAAAGACTAAACCAAAAAATAAATAAAAATAAAATACCTAAATAAAAATAAATAAACATAAAATAAATAAACTAAACTAAATAAAAAAAACCTAAAAAGATAAAAAAATAAAATAATTTAAAACAATTAAAATATAAAGTAAATAAACCTAAACCTATCGATTTACTTATTTAAAAAAAAGTAAAAATTAAAAAAATTATAAAAAATCCTAACCCTAAACCCTAAACCGTAAAAACCCTAAACCCTAAATCCTAAACCTTAAACCTAAATCCTAAACCATAAACTCTAAACCCAAAACCCTAAACCCTAAAACCCTGAACCCTAAACATGTAGAGCTTACACTATTTGATCAATCTAATCTTCCTAAACAATTGCATGGTTTGGTTAATTTGGATAACTCTGGTCTACCATATCTTAGAAATTAACTCTCGTTGTTTGGTTTTCTTCAATGGTTCCCTTGCCTTTCTCTATCTGTCTTTTCTTTTCTCGGTTTCATTCTACATGTTTCTTAATTTTTTCTATTAATGGTTACAACTTCTTGGGATTCCTGTTTGGAGGATGGAAGGCTCCTCAACCTCTTCCACTATTTACTTGTTGTTGTTTTTGTCCTTGCCTAAGCTGGATACTATTTTTACTTAATGCTAGCTATTTTTGGTGGGCTTGTAGGCTATTTTCTCTTCTTATCTGTTTGGTTTTGCTACTTTTTTCTGCAGCCCTCATTGATGGATTACCTAATCTCCCATTTTTGGATGCTATCTTTCTTTTGCCTATTGTTGTTATGCTGCTTGCGATTTCTTTGTCTACTTGGGGCTTTCATTATTTTCTTTGCCCTTTATTTTAATATCTTCGATTGCTGTACAGTTGTGCAAATTATCCTCATTTTTGATGGATGTATCAACTGTGGTTTTTTGATTCCCATTATGGCTCCTATTCTCTGTATTGTTATTGCCTGCCCTCAGGCCTGCTTATTTCATTCTCAGGTTCCCTTTATTTGTTTCCTTGTCATTCAGATGGATGGTTTACTTGATTATTATGTCATCTTTGGTTGGTATTGTGTTGTGCTTATAGTTTCCATACTAATTTTCTTTTGGTCTGTTGGTCACTATTAGGTTAGCTTCTTTGGGTATTACTTTATCTTTGTTTGGCTTGATCGGTGACTTCGGGTTTTCTTGGTTGTATTAGCCTTATCTTTTTTATATTTTGTTCAGGCTGGGAATAGTTGGTTTACCACTATTAGTTTTAGCTGGATGTTTACATATGATGGTATTGCTTGTAAAAATCCTTTACCTCTGGTGGGTTGGATTCCTTTTCATGGTGGTTTTATTGTTTGGGGGGATTATTTGGCAGCTTCTTCCCTATCTATGTTGGGGTAGTCTTGATGATGCTACCTTTTTTTTGGAATCGGAGGAAATCAGTTTACTAGGTGATTATTTATCTTGCTTTTTTTCTTGTTTGCTTCTCTACTACTTGGTCTATTGATAATGACTGGGGGTTTCCCTTTCATGGTGGTAATACTGTATGGAGGATTTTTGGGCTTTTCCTTCTCTATCTTTATTGGGGCAGTTTTGCTGATGCTATTTTCTCATGGAATTGGTGGCAATTAATTGACTAGGTGAATAGTGGTTATTTTTTCTATGTTTGCTTTGCTTGTGTGTGGTACGGTACTAAAGATCATATGATCTCCACTCATGGCCTTCCACCAAGTATGCAGGCTATGATGGTTGGGATGATTTCACTCATAACTTTGGCTGGTAGCAACAAGTATGATGTAACCCTTCATTTGAAGTATGGATGCTCATGTTTGGGGTTGCCCCATTCTTATGGTGATAGAGCCTGAGCCTCTCTTTTCAAACTTATTAATTTTCTTTTGTTTTTATTCCTATTCAGTTCTTTGAGCTTCATCTTTATTGTTGTGCTAATTTCATTCTCAAACTTTATTCTAATTTTATTTTCTAGCTTGCGTGTTCCTTTTCTAGTTCTTTGCATGTTAACTATGGTTTTGGCTCTTCTCATCTTCTAAAGCTTTCTCACCCTTAACTTTTCTTATGTTGTCTTTGTATCTTTGATTTCTTTTCTTTTGCTTTTTTTTGGATGTACTTAGATAGGGATTTACTCTTTAGGTTGAATGTAGTTTTGATAGTTCTGAGTTTACCCTCTTTTAAGGACCTTGTAACCCTTTCTTTCTAGCAATAAAATTCCCATATATGGGGTTCCTAAAAAACAAAAAGCCTAAACCCTAAACCTTAAAGCATAAAACTGATAAGGCTAAACCCTAAACTCTAAATCTCAAACCCTAAACCCTAAACTAACCCTAAACCCTAAACCCTAATCCCTAAAATGTTAAAATCAAAAAACCTAAACCTAAAAATAAAACAAATAAAAAAATCTAAACCTAAATAAAATAAATAAAATAAAAGAAAATAAAAACCTAAACCTAAACCTAGAAATTAAAAAAAATAAAAAATAAAAACTAAACTAAAATAAATTAAATAAAAACTTAAACTGAACTAAGAAATAAAATAAATGTAAAAAGATGAAACTTAAAGAAAATAAAAACTAAACATAAAATAAAAACCTAAACCTAAATGATAAATCTAAAAATAAATAAATAAAACATAAACCCTAAACAAACAAAAAAGAACCTAAACCTAAAATAAAAATAAATTAAACTAAATAAATAAAACATAAACCTAAACTTAAAAAAAACTTAACCTAAACTAAATAAAATAAAATAAAGTAAAAATAAATCTAAACCTAAACTAAAAAATAAAACCTAAAAATAAACCTAAAAGAAACACCTAAAACCAAAACCTAAAAAATAAAATAAAAACCTAAACCTAAAAAATAAAATAAAAATTAAACTAAATTAAACAATAAACCTAAACCTAAACCTAAAAAAACTAAAATAAAAAACCTAAACTAAAATAAATAAACCTAAAATAAATAAACTAAACTAAATAAAAATAAAAATAAACTTAAATAAAACTAAAAAATAAATTAAACTAAAATAAATAAATAAACTAAATAAAAAAATAAACCTAAACATACTGGTTTACTTAGTTTAAAAACAAAAAAAAAAAAAAATATATAAAAACCTAACCCTAAATGCTAAACCCTAAATCCTCTAAACCCTAAACTCTAAATCCAAAACCCTTAACCCTAAACCCTAAATCCTAAACTCTAAACCCTAAACCCTAAAACCCAAAAAATAAAATAAACAAAATAAAACAAACCTAAACCTAAACTAAAATAAACAAAACTAAAATAACCCTAAAGCCTAAACTAACCCTAAACTATAAAAACTGAAAAACCTAAACCTAAACTAAAGAAAATCAAAGAATAAAATAAATTAATAAACTTAAACCTAAATAAAATAAAAAATAAGATAAAATATAAACCTAAACTAAAACCTAAACCTAAACCTATAAATAAAATAATATAAAAAATAGAAACTAAACTAAAATAAAATAAATAAAAACATAAACTAAACTAAAAAGTAAAATAAACCTAAAACTAATGAACCTAAATATAATAAAAATAAAATAAACATAAAATAAAATAAAATAAACTAAAAATACTAAACCTAAAAAAATTAAAAATAAAAAAAAAATAAAACCTAAACCTAAACCTAAACTAAAATAAACTAAACCTAAAACTAATCCTAACTAAATAAAATAATACAAACTAAAAATAAACCTAAACTTAAACTAGAAAATAATACCTAAAAATAAACTTAAAATAAAACCCTAAAACTTAAACCTAAAAGTAAAATTAAAAACCTAAACTTGAACCTAAAAATAAAAAATTAAAACCTAAATCTAAAAAATAAAATAAAAATAAAACTAAACTAAAAAATAAACCTACACCTAAACCTAAACAAAATAAAAATAAAATAAAATACCTAAACTAAAATAAATAAAACTAAAATAAATAAACTAAACTAAATAAAAATAAAAATAAACCAAAATAAAAAAATGCAAATAAATAAAAAAATAAAGTAAATGAACTGAACCTACTAGTTTACTTATTTTTAAAAAAAATTTAATTTTTTTTAAAAAAAACCTTAACCCTGAACCCTAAACCCTAAATCCTATACTATAAACCCTAAATTCTAAAACTAACCCTAAACCCTAAACCCTAAACCCCTAAACCCTAAACCATAAAGTCTAAAAACTTAAACCTTAAACCCTAAAAGCTTAAACGCTAAACTCTAAACACTAAAACCTATAACCCTAAACCTCAAACAGTAAACCTAAAGCCTAAACTAGCCCTAAACACTAAACCCTAAACCTTAAAATTGAAAAACCTAAACCAAAATTAAATAAAGCCTAAAAATAAAATAAGTAAAAAAAACTAAACCTAAATAAAATAAAAAAATAAAATAAAATATATACCTAAACCTAGAAATAAAATAAAATAAAAAATAAAAACTAAAATAAAATAAATTAAATAAAAACTAAACTAAACTAAAAATTAAAATAAACCTAAAAATAAAAAATTTAAATAAAATAAAACACTATACATAAAATAAAAAAAACTAAAATAAAATAAAATAAAAACTAAATAAAAACCTAACCCTAAAAGATAAACCTAAAAATAAATAAAAAATTAAATCTAGACCATAAACTAAAAAAAACCTAAACCTAAAATAAAAATAAAATAAACAAAATAAAATAAACCTAAACCTAAATGAAAATAAACTAAACTAAAATAACCCTAAACTAACCCTAAACCCTAAACCCTAAACCCTAAAAACCTAAACCTAAACTAAATAAAACCTAAAATAAAATAAATAAATAAATAAACTTAAACCTAAACAAAATAAAAAATAAGATAAAATAAAACCTAAAATAAAACTAAATGTAAACCTAAATAGAATAAAATAAAAATACAAACAAAATAAAAAAATAAACAAAAACCTATACTAAACTAAAAAAATAAAACAAACCTAAAAATAAGAAACCTAAATTTAATAAAAACTAAACCAAAAAAAATCCTAAAATAAAATAAAATAAATACTAAATAAAAACATAAACCTAAAAAAATCCTAAACATAAATAAAAAATAAAACCTAAACCTTAAACTAAAAAAATCTTAAACCTAAAATAGTAATAAAATAAACCTAAAATATACTAAACTAAAATAAATAAAACCTAAACCTAAACTTAACAAAATAAAATAAAATAAAAATAAACATAAAGCTAAACTAAAAAACAAAAACTAATAACTAATAAAAACTAATAAAACTAACTAATAATTAAAAAAACTAATAAAATAAAACCTAAACCTAAAAAAAATTAACCCTAAACTGAATAAAATAAAATAAACAATAACTCAAATAACTAATAAATTAATAAACTAATTAAACTAATAACTAAAAAAAACTAACTAACTAATAATTAATAATAAAAACAAAATAAATAACTAACTAATGACTAAACTAATAAAACTATTAATTAATAATAATAAACTAATAATAATAAACTAATAATACTAATATCTAACTAATAACTAAACCTAAACCTAAACCTAACAATAATTAAAACTAATAATTAACAACAAAATTAATAATAATAAACTAAAAGTAATAATAATAACTAATAACTAATAAAAACTAAATAAACTAACTAACTAAACTAAACTAACTAATAAACTAATAACTAAAACTAATAATAACAAACTAAACCTAATAACTAAATACCAATAAAATGAACTAATAATAAATAACTAACTAATAACTAATAATAATAAACTAAATAAACTAATAACTAATAACTAATAAAACTAAAAACTAATAACTAATAACTAACTGAAAAACCTAACTAATAAACTATTAAATAACAAAAAAACTAATAATAAACCTAGAAAACTAATAACTAAACTAATAACTAATAAACTAAACTAATAACTAATAAAAATAAACTAATAAACTAATAACTAATATTAATAACTAGATATAATAATGAAAACTAATAAAAAACTAAATAATAACTAATAATAAACTATTAAAACTAATAACTAATAACAACATAAACTAATAAACTAAAAAGTTAATAAAACTAATAAACTAAAAACTAATAAACTAAGAACTAAATAATAAACTATAATAATAAAAATAAACTAAACTAAGTAACTAATAAACTAAATAATAATAGCTAATAATAATAAAATAATAACTAAACCGAAGCTAAATAAAAACTAATAAAACTAACTAATAAAACCTAAAAAATTAATAAACTAATAAACTAATAAACTAATAAACTAAAAATAATAATAATAATAACTAAACTAAATAACTAATGAAACTAATAATAATAACTAATAAATAACTAACCTAACTAAAACTAATAACTAATAACTAATAATAAACTAATTAAAAACTAATAACTAACTAACTGACTAATAATTAATAAAAACTAAACTAATAAATAATTAAACTAATAAATAACTAATAAAACTAAAAAAACTAATAACTAAACTAATAATAAACAAATAATAAATAATAACTGACTAACTATTAAACTAAAAGCTAAACTAATAACTAAAAATTAATGATAATAACTAAATAATAAAACTAATAAAAATACTAAATAAAAAATTAAAATAACTAATAAAAATCTTATAAAACTAAATAACTAAACTAACTGAAAACCAATAAACTAATAGTTAAATAAACTACTAAGCTAACTAATAAAAAATTAATAAAACTAATAAACTAATAAACTAATAAAATTAATAACTAAATAACTAATAAAACTAATAAACTAAAACTAACTAATAACTAACTAATAAACTAAACTAATAATTTTAACTAGTAATAATAATAATAATAATAAATTAATAAAAACTAATAAACTAAGAACTAATTTTAAATTAATAATAATAATAATAATAACTAATAAAATAAAACTAACTAAATAAACTAACCAAACCAAAAACTAACTAATAAACTAATAACTAAAACTAATTAAAAACTAAAAACCTAATAACAAAAACTAAATAGCCAATAACTAAACTAAAGTAAAAAAAGCTAAACTAAACTAATAAACTAAACTAATAAACTAAAAAACTAACTAACTAATAACTAATAATAACTAAACTAAATAACTAACTAATAATAACTAATAACTAATAAACTAATAACTAAACTAACTAACTAATAATAAAAAAAACTAAAATTAATAATAAATAACTAACTAAACTAAAACTAATTAACTAATAATAACTACACTATTAACTAAATTAATAATTAATAATTCACTAATAAACTAAACTAAAAAATTAATAATAATAACTAAAAACTAATAACTAATAAAACTAATAACTAAATAAAATAACTAACTAACTAATAATAAATAATAAAAGTAAATAAACTAATAACTAATAATAATAATAACTAATAAAACTAACTAATAAATAATAAAAATGAAAATCTAACTAATAACTAAAATTAACTAAACCTATATAATAATTAAACTAATAACTAACTAATAACCAACTAATAAAAAACTAATAACCTAAATACAATTAAACTAATTAACTAATAATAAACTAATAACTAACTAATAAACTAACCAACTAATAATAAAACCAAAATAATAAACTAATAAATAAATAATAAAACTAATAAAAACTAACTAATAAATAAAACTAATAACTAAAATTAATAACTAAACTAACTAATAAACTAACTAAACTAAATAACTAACTAACTAATAACTAATAAAATAACAAACTAAATTAGTAATAAATAACCAAACTAAATAACTAAACTAATAAAACTAATAACTAATAGAAAACTAATACCTAAAAAAAACCTAATAATAAAACTAACTAAATAACTAAACTAATGACTAATAATAAAAACTAATAAATAATAATAACTAAAAAACTAACTAAACTAAAAACTATTAACTAATAATAAACTAATAAATAATGTTAACTAAATAATAACTAATAATAAACTAATAATAATAACAAATAACTAACTAACTAATAATAACTAAGTAATAATTAACTAATAACCTAATTAATAACTTAAAAAACTAGTAATTGGTAAACTAAAATTAATAATAACTAATAATTAAACTAATAACTAAAATTAAAAATAACTAAACTAAGTAACTAATAACTAATAACTAAACAAATCAAACCTAAAAAACTAATAACTAAAACTAAAATAATAAAAAAATAACTAAACTAATAATAATAACTAAACTAATAACTAATAAAAACTAATGTAAATAATAACAACAATAATAATAAACTAATAAAACTAATAACTAAACTAAATAAAATAAAACTAACTAATAAATAATAATAAAACTAAATAACTAATCTAATAAAATAAAACTAACTAACTAATAATAATATAATAAAACTAATAAAACTAATAACTAAAACTAATAACTAAAAACTAATAAATTAAACTAATAAACTAAATAATAAAACTAATAAAAAATTAAATAACTAAACTAAAACTAATAACTAATAAAATAACCTAACTAATAATAATTAAAGCTAATAAAAAACTAATAACCTAACTAATTATAAGTAATAAACTAAAAACTAATAATAACTAATAATAATAAACTAAACACTAATAAAACTAACTAATAAAACTAATAAACTAATAACTAAACTAAACTAACTAACTAAACTAATAACACAAACAAAAACAAACTAACTAATAAATTAATAATAAATAAAAAAACTAACTAATAAAACTAATAAATAATAAACTAATAAAATAAATAACTAACTAATAACTAATAACTAATAACTAATTAATAACTAAATAATAAAATATCTAAAACTAAAACTAATAACTAAATAACTAACAAAACTAAACTAAAAAATAAAAACTAAATAATAATAACCAATAAAACTAAATAACTAAACTAAATAACTAATAAAACTAATTAATAATAATAAACTAATAAAAACTAATAACTAATAATAATACAACTAAAAATAAACTAATAATAATAACTAATAATTAAAAACTAATAATAATAACTAAAAACTATAACTAATAAAACTAATAAAATAATAACTAATAATAAACTCACTAAACTAACTAAACTAATAATAAAACTAATAATAATCTAATAATAACTAATAAAAACTAATAATTAAACTAATAACTAACTAAATAAACTAATAAATAAAACTAATAATAATAATAACTAAAACTAAACTAACCTAAACCTAAACCTAAACCAAAAACTTAAACCAAAAAAATAAACAAAAAAAAATAACTAAACTAAAATAAATAAACTTAAAATAAATAAAATAAATAAAATAAAAATAAAAATAAACCTAAATAAAAATAAAAAATAAAATAAATAAAATAAATAAAAAATAAACTAAATAAACCTAAACCTACCAATTTACTTATTTTAAAAAAATAAAAATTAAAAGAATTATAAAAAATCCTAGCCCTAAACCCTAAACCCTAAGCCTAGAACCCTAAACTCTAGACCCTAAAACCCTAAACTCTAAACCCAAAAAGCCTAAACTCTAAACTCTAAACTAGCCCTAAACCCTAAACCCTAAAAATCAAAAAACCTAAACCTAAACTAAATAAAATATAAAAATAAAATAAATAAAAAAATCTAAACCTAAATAAAATAAAATAAAATCCTCAACCTAAACCTAAAAATAAAATAAAATAAAAATAAAAAAAAACTAAAATAAATTAAATAAAAAACCTAAACTGAACTAAAAATAAAATAAACCTAAAAATAAAAAACTTAAAGAAAATAAAAACTAAACATAAAATAGAAATAAAATAAACCTAAAATAAAATAAAATAAAAATAAAAAAAATAAAAACCAAAACCTAAAAGATAAATCTAAAAAAGAAATAAAAATAAAACCTAAACCCTAAACAAAAAAGAAACTAAATCCAAAAATAAAAATAAAATAAACAAAATAAATAAAACCTAAACCTAAACCTAAAAAAAAAAACTAAACCTAAACTAAATAAAATAAAAAAACTAAAAATAAATCTAAACCTAAACTAAAAAAATAAAACCTAAAAATAAACCTAAAAGAAAACCTAAAACCTAAACCTAAAAAAAATAAAATAAAAACCTAAACTTAATCTTAAAAATAAAAAATAAAACCTAAACCTAAAAAATAAAATAAAACTAATAAAACTAAATAACTAAATAACTAAACTAATAAACTAATAAAACTAAACCTAATAACTAACTAACTAATAAACTAATAAAAACTAAAAAACTAATAATAATAACATATAACTAATAATAAAGTAACTAACTAATAAATAACCTAACTAACTAATAACTAACTAACTAATAATAACTAATAACTAACTAAAACTAATACTAATAAAAATAATAACTAAATTAAAAATTAATAATAACTAAAACTAATAAAATTAATAAACTAATAACTAACTAAAACTAATAACTAATAACTAAAAAAAACTAAACTTATAACTAATAAACTAAAAAACTAACTAACTAAAACTAATAAACCCAAAAAACTAACTAAACTAATAACAAAACCTAAAACTAATAATAATAAACTAACTAATTAATAACTAAACTAAATAAACTAATAAACTAAAACTAATAATAGCTAAAACTAATAACTAACTAATAAACTAATTAACTAATAATAATAAATAATAACTAATTAACTAATAACTAACTAATAATAAATAATAAAACTAACTAAAAAAATAAAATAATAAACTAATAAAATAACTAACTAATAAAACTAATAACTAATAACAAACCTAAACTAATAACTAACTAATAAATTAATAACTAATAAATAAACTAAAAAAACTAATAACAAAATAACTAATAAAGCTAAAATAAATAACTATACTAATAAAATAAATAATGATAAACTAATAAACAACTAAACTAAGCTAATAATAATGAATTAATAACTAATAACTAAACTAATAAAAACTAAACTAAAAACTAAAACTAACTAACTAATAAATTATTAAAACTAAAAAAAACTAACTAATAATAATAAAACTAAAAGTAATAAACTAATAATAATAACTAACTAACTAATAAAAATATAAGTAATAATAATAATTTAATAAATTAATAAAACTAATAAAATAAAAAGTAACTAATAAAACTAAAACTAATAATTAATAATTAATAATTAAATAAAACTAATAAAACTAACTAAAACTATAACTAATAAATAAATAAAACCAATAATAAACTAATAACTAAATAACTGATAAACTAATAAATAAAAAACTAAACTAAAACTAAAACTAATAAACCTAATAACTAATAATAAAACTAAACTAATAACAATAATAATTAAATAACTAACTAACTAAACTAATAAACCTAATAACTAAAACTTAATAACTAAAACTAATAAACTAATAATAATAACTGATAATAAAAAACTAACTAAAACTAATAATAAAATAACTAATAACTAAAAAACTAATAAAATAACTAAACTAATAACTAATAAAACTAACTAATAATAACTAAAACTAAAAAACTAACTAATAATAATAATTAATAACTAAACTAATAAACTAATAATAACTAATAAAATAACTAAACCAATAACTAATAACTCACAATAAACTAATAAAACAAACATAATTAATAATTAAAACTAAATAACTAACTAATAAACCTAATAACTAATAAACAAAAACTCACTAAACTAATGAAACTATAAAACTAAAAAAACTAATAAACTAACTAAACTAATAATAAAAACTAAACTAATAAACTAATAAACTAATAATTAATAAAACTAATAATAAATAACTAATAACTAAACTAATTCCAAACTAACTAAAAAACCTAACTAATAAACCTAAACTAATAACTAACTAAAAGGTAATTAATTAAAATTAATAAACTAACTAATAATAATAATAACTAACTAATAAACTAATAACTAAACTAATAACTAAAAACTAATAATAATTAAACTAACTAGTAATAAAAATAACTAAAAACTAACTAAAAAAACTAAAATTAACTAAACCTAAAACTAATAAACTAATAACTAACTAATAAACTAATAACTAAACTAATAAAACTAATAAACTAATAACTAAACTAATAACTAATAATAACTAAAACTAAATAACTAAACTAATAACTAAATAATAACCTAAACTAACTAAAACCAATAAAACTAATAAACTAAAACTAATAACTAATAAAACTAAATAACTAAATAAAAAAACTAACACTAAATTAATAAATTGAACTAATAACTAATAAAGCTAACTAATAACTAATAATAATCACTAATAACTAATAATAACTAATAACTTAATAACTAATAAAACTAACTAACTAATAACTCATAATAAAACCTAAGAAAACTAATAAAACAAATAAATAACTAAACTAATAAAACTAATAATAAAAAACTAATAAACTAAACCTAATAATTATTAATAATAAACTAATAACTAATAATAATAATTAAAAACTAACTAACTAAAACTAATAATAAATAAAACTAAACTAATAACTATCAAAACTAAACTAATAAACTAATAAACTAATAATGAAAAACAAATAAACTAAATTAACTAATAATAACTAATAAAACCTAAACTAATAACAAACTAAACTAAATAACTAAACTAGTAACTAACTAATAAGTACTAAAATAAACTAAACTAAAATAAACTAAACTAAAACTAACTAAAAACCTAAATAATAATAACTAACTAAAACCTAAATAACTAATAACTAATAAAACTAATAAATAAATAACTAATAATAAATAACTAAATGAATAAAAACTAATAAACTAAACTAAATAATAATAACTAATAAAACTATTAACTAATAACTAATTAATAACCAATAAACTAATAAAACTAACTAATAAATAACCAAAACTAATAAAAAAAACTAATAACTAATAACTAAAAAAATAACTAACTGACTAACTAATAAAAATTAATAAACTAACTAATAAATAAAGCTAATAACTAACTAATAAAACTAATAACTAAATAACTAAATAAAACTAAATAAACTAATAACTAATAAATAACTAACTAATAACTAATAATAACTAAACTAAAACTTAAAAAAAACTAATAACTAATACTTAAACCTAAAACTAAAACTAATAAACCTAATAATAAAACTAATAACTAACTAATAAACTAATAACTAAATTAATAATAATAAATAATAATAAACTAACTAAACTAACTAAAACTAACTATTAAACTATAACCTAATAAACTAATAATAAAACTAAAAACTAACTAATAACTAAACCTAATAACTAATAAATTAAATAACTAAAACTAATAAACTAAACTAATAAACTAATAAACTAAAACTAAAAAACTAATAACTAATAACTAAACCTAAACCTAAAACTAATAATAATAAACTAACTAACTAAAAATTAATAACTAAACTAATAAATAAACTAACTAATAATAATACTAAACTAATAAATAATAAAACTAAAAACTAATAATAAAACTAAACCTAATAAACTAATAATAATAATTAATAACTAATAATAATAACTAACTAATAACTAATAACTAAACTAATAACTAATTATAAAGTAATAATAAAACTAATAATAATAACTAATAAAACTAACTAAACTAATAGCTAAACTAAATTAAAACCCAATAACTAATAACTAAACTAATAACTAAACTGAATAACTAAACTATAAAATTAAACTAATAACTAAACTAATAATAACAAAAAACTAATAACTAACTAAATAATAAAAAAAATTAATAAATAACTAATAATTAAAAGCTAATATTAATAAACTAGTAAAACTAATAACTAATTAATAACTATAACTAAATAACTAACTAATAAATAATAACTAATAAAAACTAATAATTAATAACTAATAACTAATAATAACTAATAAACTAAACTAAGAACTAACTAATAACTAAATAAAATTAAAATAATAACTAAACTCATATCTAATAATAAATAATAACTAAACTAAAACTAAAAAACTAAAAATAACTATCAACTAACTAAATAATAATAAACTAACCTAAAACTAATAACTTACTAACTAGCTAAAAATATAATAACTAAACCTAATAAACTAATAAACTAATAACTAATAATAACTAAACTAATTACTAATAAACAAATAAACTAATAACTAATTAATCACTAACTAAAATTAATATAAAAACTAACTAACTAATAATAACTAATAACTAATAATAACTAACTAATAATAATAAAAACTAACTAATAACTAATAAACTAATAAAACTAATAACTAATAACTAATAACTAATAACTAATAAACTAAATAAAACTAAAACTAATAACTAATAAACTAAAATAATAAAACTAATAAACCTATCTAACTAATAATAATAATAAATATTGAATAAATAATAATAATAATAATAATAATAACTAATAAAACTAACTAATAACTAATAACAAATAAACTAAACTAATAAAACTAATAACTAACTAATAAGAACCTAATAACTAATAATTAAAATAAACTAATAACTAACTAACAAACTAACTAATAAATACTAATAAAAATTAATAATACTAACAACTTAACTGATAAAAATAAAACTAAATAACTAAACTAATATTAACAAATAACTAATAAAAAACTAAACTAATAATTAATAAACTAAACTAATAAAACCAAAATAACTAAAATAATTATTAATAACTAATAACTAAAACTAATAATAATAACTAACGAATTAGACTAATAACTAAAAACTAAAACTAACTAAATAACAAACTAATAACTAAAAAATTAGTAAGTAAACTAATAACTAACTAAATAACTAACTAATAATAAAACTAACTAATAATAAACAAAAATTAATAAAACTAATAATAACCTAATAAAAAACTAATAATAATAAACTAATAACTAAACTAATAACTAATAAAACTAATAAACTAATAATAATAATAAACTTATAACTAAAATAATAACTAAACTAATAATAACTAAAGTAATAATAATGAAGTAAAACCTAAAAACAAATAACAAATAAAAGTATTAAACTAACTAATAAAAATAATAAACTAACTAATAACTAATAACTAACTAATAAAGCTTACTAATAAGCTAAAACTAATAAAAAAACCAAAACCTAAACCTAAACTAATAAAAATAAAAATAATTAATAACTAAAACTAATAAACTAATAACTAATAATAAAACTAATAACTAAACTAATAACTAACTAAACTAAAACCTAAAACTAAATAATAAAACTAAAATAACTAAACTAATAATTAATAACTAATAAATAAACCTAAATAACTAAACTAATAACTAATAACTAATAACTAACTAACTAATAAAAAACTAATAACTAATAATAACTAAATAAAACTAAACTAAAAACTAATAATAACTAACCAAAAACTAATAACTAATAACTAAACTAATAACTTATAATAAAACTAATAAACTAACTAATTAATAAAACTAATAAACTAATTAACTAATAACTAATAAAAACTAATAACTAACTAAAAAAACAAAAAAACTAACTAAACTAATAAAACTAATAATTGATAATAATAAAAATTAATAACCAACTAAAAACTAATAATAATAACTAAATAATAATAATAAATATAAAATAATAAAACTAATAATAAAACTAATAACTAATAACCAAAACTAACTAATGAATAACTAATAAAACCATAACTAACCAAATCAACTAATAATAAACTAATAACTAAATAAATAACTAAACTAATAACTAATAAAACTAAAAACTAACTAACTAATAAAACTAAACTAATAAACTAACTAATAAAACTAAAAAACTAAACTAAACTAATAAACTAATAAACTAATAACTAATAACTAATAACTAAAATAAAAAAAACTAAACTAACTAATAACTAATAATAAAACTAAACTAACTAATAACTAATAACTAAACTAAAACTAAAATAAATAAATAATAACTAAACAAATAACTAACTAATAACTAAAACTAAAAAACTAATAAACTAATAACTTATAAAAACTAAAAAAACTAATAAATAATAACTAATAATATCCTAATAACTAAACAAAAACCTAACCTAATAACTAATAAACCTAATAATAACTAATAAATAATTTAAAAAAAATAAAATTAGCTAAAATAAATTAATAAACTAAATAACTAATAACTAATAACTAAAATAAAAACTAAACTAATAACTAATAAAACTAAATAAACTAATAACTAATAAACCTAACTAATAACTAAACTAATAACTAAACTAATAAACTAATAATAACTAAACTAATAATAAACTAATAAAACTAATAAAATTAATAATAACTAAAAACTTAATAAAACTAATAAAACCTAATAACTAAAAACTAAAAACTTACTAAAATAATAACTAATAATAATAATAACTAGTAACTAATAACTTACAATAATAATAAAACTACATAATTAACTAATAATAACTAAAGTAAACCTAAATTAACTAAATAATAACTAAATAAAAATAACTAACTAACTAAACTAATTATAAAACTAATAACTAATAAAAACTAATAACTAAATAAAAAAATAAAAAATAAAAACTAAAACTAATAACTAATTAATAATAAACTAAAAACTAATAATAATTAACTAATAACTAACCAATAAATAAAACCTAATAAACTAAAAAACTAACTAAACTAATAATTAATAAAACTAATTAAATAAACCTAATAACTAAACTTAATAACTAATAAAAACTAATAACTAATAATAACTAAATAATAATTAATAATAATTATATAATAATAACTAAAAACTAAAACTAAACTAATAACTAATAAAATTAATAAAACTAATCACTAAACTAATAAACTAATAATAATAACTAATAACAAAAAAAATTAATAAAACTAACTAATAATAAAAATAATAAATAATAACTAACTAATAACTAATAATAAATAATAATAATAATAACTAATAACTAATAACTAATAACTAAACTAAAACAAACCTAATAACTAATAATAATAACTATTAACTAAAATAATAATAACTAAACTAATAACTAAACTAACTAATAAATAAACTAACTAAACTAAATAACTAATAAACCTAAATAACTAATAACTAATAACTAAAATTAATAAATAATACTAAAAAAAAACTAATAAACCAATAAACTAATAAAATAACTAAACTAATAACTAATAAATAATAAAATTAATTAAATAAATCTCAATAATTAAATTAATAAACTAAAACTAATACCAAATAGAAACTAATAACTAAACAAATAATAACTAATAAATAAACTAACTAATTAAACTAATAACTAATAACTATTAATAAAGCTAATAAAACTAAAAAAATAATAAAAATAACTAATAAAATAATAAAAGTAACTAAACTAAACTAATAACTAATAATAATTAACTAAATAAATAATAAAATAACTAAACTAAAAAAAAATAATAATAAAATAAATAATAAAACTAATAAACTAATAAACTAATAAACTAATAACTAATAAATAAATAATAACTAACTAACTAATAAACTAATAACTAATAAAACTTAATAAAATAATAATAAAACTAAAACCTAAAACTATATACTAATAATAATAATAATAATAATAACTAATAATAAAAATAACTAATAAACTAACTAATAATAATAGCTAATAATTAATAAAATAAACTAAACTAAGTAAACTAATAACTAAATAACTAAACTAATAAACTAATAAAAACTAATAACTAATAATAACTAATAAAACTAATAACTAATAACTAATAACTAATAAATAAACTAATAAAATAACTAAAAAACTAAACTAAATAATAAAACTAAAATAACTAATAAATAAACAAAATAACTAATAATAACTAAACTAATAACTAACTAATAATAAACAAGTAAACTAACTAACTAATAAGAATAATTAATAAACTAAAATAAAACTAATAAAAAATAAACTAAAAACTAACTAACTAATAATATTAACATAACTAGCTAATAACTAATAATTAAACTAATAATAATAAACTAATAACTAATAATAATAACTAAACTAACTATGCTAAATAACTAAACTAATAACTAACTAACTAAACTTATAATTAAATAAACTAACTAATAATTGAAACTAAATAACTAACTAAAAAAACTAAACTAAACTAATAAAACTAATAATAACTAAAATAACTAACTAATAATAACTAAATAATAAAACTAAACTAATAACTAACTAATAAATAAACTAACTAATAACTAAACTAATAACTAATAATAAACTAAATAACTAAATAACTAACTAAATAAAAACTAATAAACTTATAAGTAATAACTAAACTAAAAAATAATAACTAAACTAATAATAAAACCTAACTAAAAAACTAATAAATTAAACTAATACTAATAACTAACTAAAAACTAATAACTAAAACTAAACTAATAAAACCTAATAAAACTAATAAAATAACTAACTAAATAACTAACTAAACTATTAATAACTAAATGACTAACTAATAATAAACTACTAACTAAAAAACTAAATAACTAAACTAATAAACTAATAACTAGAAATAACTAAACTAATAACTAATAACTAACTAAATAACTAACTAAATAATAAAAGTAAATAAATAGCTAACTAATGAATAACTAATTAATAAGCAAAACTAAATAACTATAATAAACTAATAACTAAACTAATAAGTTAATAATTAAAACTAACTATTAATAAATCTAATAAACTAAAAAAAATAACTAACTAAACCTAAAACTAATAAAATAATAATAATAACTAATAAAATTAATAAAACTAACTAAAACTAAACTAAAAATTAACTAACTAATAACTAATAAACTAACTAATAATTAAGTAAAAAAAAAAACTAATAACTAATAACAACAATAACAACAACAACAACATTTCATCCCACTAATCATATATGACCTTCTGCCTCCATTGTGCCCTATTATGTCTAATTCTCATTTAATTCAAGTATACTAAGGTCATTTTTATACATCTTAACCAAGTCTTTTATTCTACTCTACCTTTCTTAACATAAATAAATTGATAACTAATAAACTAATAAAATAACTAAAGTAATAATAATAAAACTAAATAATATAAACTAATTAATAATAATAATAATAATAATAATAATAACTAAACTAATTACTAATAATAAATCAAAAATAACTAATAATTAATAATAACTAAACTAAATAACTAATAATTGAAACTAAACTAATAAACAAATAACTAAATAAATTAATAAACTAATAACTAAACTAAAATTTAACTAACTAATAATAACTAATAAAACTAATAATAACTAAACTAATAAACTAACTAATAACTATCTAAACTAATAACTAATAACTTATTAAATTAACTAATAATAATAATAATAATAATAATAATAACTAATAATAACTAACTAACAATAAAACATAATAACTAAAAACCAACTAAACTAATAAAAAACTAACTAATAACTAATAATAACTAAATAACTATAATAGCAACTAACTAATAACTTAAACAAAACTAATAATAAAACTAATAACTAAAAACTAAAAACTAAAAACTTTTAATAATAAAACTAATAAATAAACTAATAACTAACTAATAATAATAAAATTAAACTAATAATTAACTAACCACAAATAACCAAATAACTAACTAATCATAACTAATAATAATAAAACCATAATAACTATAACCATAATAATAAAATAAACCAAACTTAAACCAACTAACTAATAAATAACTAAAAACCAATAAAAACTAAAACCAAACCATAATAATAACCAATAATATAATAACTAAACTAATAACTTATAAAACTACCCAATAAATAAATAATAAAAATAACTAAACTAATAACTAATAAACTAACTAGCTAATAATAAATTAATAAAAATTAATTAACTAATAACCAATAATAATAACAATAATAATAAACCAATAACTAACTAATAAACTAAATAACCAACAATAATTAAGTAATAAAACCAATAAACTAAATAAATTAAACCAATAATAATAACTAAACTAATAACCAAAAAACCAACTAACTAACCAAAATAATAACTTATAACTAAATAAAACTAAAAAACTAAATTAAAACTAAAAAACCAATAAACTAACTAAACTAATAATAATAACAATAAACTAACAAATAGACTAATAACTAACTAAAAATAACTAAACTAATAAACTAATAATTAAAACAATCTAATAACTAAACTAATAACTAAACCTAATAACTAAATAACTAAATAATAATAACTAAACTAATAAATTAATAACTAATAAAACTAACTAACTAATAACTAATAATAACTAATAAATAAACTACTTAACTAAACTAAAACTTAATAACTAAAATTAAATAAATAAAGTAATAACTAATAAAAATTAATAAAACTAATAATAATAACTAAACTAAAAAAATAAACCTAAATAACTAAACTAATGAATTAAAACTAAATAAACTAACTAATTAATAATTGAAAACTAATAAATAACTAAATTAATAAACTAATAACTAATAAAAACTAATAATTAATAATAATAAAACCAATAAAAAACTAAAACTAACTAACTAATAACTAACTAATAATTATAAAACTAATAACTAAATAACTAATAAACTATTAAAACTAATAACTAAATAAAACTAATATCTAATAAACTAAATAACTAAATAAAACTAATAACCTAACTAATAAATAACTAAACTAATAATAAATAACTAAAACTAATAATAATAACTAACTAATAATAATAACCAATAAAAAAACTAACTAAACCAACTAAAAGCTAATAAACCCAATAACCAATAATAACCAAATAATAAACTAAATAACCAACTAATAAACTAAACTAATAAACTAATAACCAAACTAAAAAACTAATAACTAAAACTAATAACTAAACCAAACTAATAAAATAATAAACTAACTAATAAACTAAATAATAATACAATAATAAAACTTATAAACTAAAAACTAAACTAATAATGACTAACCAAACTAATAACTAATAACTAACTAAACTAATAATCTAAACTAATAAGTAATAATAAATATAACTAATAACTAATAATAATAAACTAAAAAAATTGAATAACTAACTAAGTAAATAACTAAATAACTAACTAAAAACCAAAACTAATAACTAATAATAACTAATAACTAATAAATAATAATAATAAAATAAACTAATAAAAATAACTAACTAAAACTAATAAATAATAATAATAAGGGGGATTTACATACATACCACATAATTCTTATGCATTTACATATTTCACATCCAAACTTTAATTTTTACTTAAATAGCACTTAAATCTTTATTATTACATCAAAAATACCACCCTAGTTACTTTTTCCAAGTGAAATGCACCTTTTTCTGCATAGAAAAAGTGCTAGTTTTGTAAATATTCAAGTTTGAGTGTGAAATATGTAAATGCATAAGAATTCTGTGGTATGTATGTAAATTTCCTAATAATAAATAATAATAACTAAACTAACTAAGTAATAAATAACTAATAATTAAACTAATAACTAATAATAATAACTAAAAAACTAGTAAAAAATCTTCTACCACTCTACCAACATGTCCATTTAAATCTCCCCCAATAAATATTTTTTCTTCAAGAGATATCTTTTGTATTAATCCATCTAATTCATTCCAAAAATTTTCTTTTGAGCTTACCTCCAAACCTACTTGAGGAGCATAGACAATTATAACATTGATAATCTTAGTATCAACAATAATCTTTAAAGCTATAATTCTATCTCCACATCTATTAATACTTATAACATTATCCTTCAAACTTTTATCTATAATCACACCTACATCATTTCTAGTTCGACTTTTACCTGAATACCAAAGTTTAAAACCTAAACTATCAATCTCCTTGGCCTTCTCACCAACCCATTTAGTTTCTTGAACACATAAAATATTTATCTTTCTATGAACCATAATATCTATTAATTCCATTAATTTACTTGTAAGAGTACCTATATTCCAAGATCCTAACCTAATTCTAATTTCATAGACTAACTTCTTTGCCCGCATCCGTCCATAATGTGGGAACCCTTGCTTATTTAACATTGCACCTCAACTAAAACATAAAAATAAAAACCTAAACTAAAAGGTAAACTAAATAAACTAAATAAACCTAAGCCTACTAGTTTACTTAATCTAAAAATAATAATAAATAACCCTAACACTAAACCCTAAACCCTTAAAACTCTAAACCCTAAACCCTAAACACTAAACCTTAAAACTCTCCTTAAACCCTAAACCCTAAACCTTGAAACCTACAACTCTAAACCCTAAACCCTAATCCCTAAACCGTAAAAACCTAAAAACCTAAAAACTTAATCCTAAACTAGATAAACCATAAAAATAAAATCAATAAAAAAACCTAAACCTAAATAAAATTATAAAATAAATAAAAAAACCTAAACTAAAACCTAAATAATAAAAATAAACTAAATTAAAATAAATAAATTAAACTAAAAATAATAATCATAAAATAAAATAAAAACTAAAATAAAATCAAACCTAAAATAAAATCCAAATAAAACTAATAATAAACCAAAACCTAAAAAATAAAACCAAAAATAAAAATAATAATAAAAAAAAACCTAAACCCTAAACCTAAACCCAAAAACTAAAATATAAAAAACCTAAAAAAAAAAAAAAAAATAAACCTAAACCTAAAAGAAAATAACTAGATAAAATAAAACATAAACCTAAACCTAAACATTAACCTTAAAATAAAATAAAATAAAAAATAAAAACTAAACTAAAATAAAATTATTAAAAACCTAAACTAAACTAAAAAAATAAAATAAACTTAGAAATAAAAAACTTAAATAAAATAAAAACTAAACCTAAAATAAAAATAAACTAAATCTAAAATAAAATAAAATGAAAACTAAATAAAAACCTAAACATAAAAAATAAACCAAAAATAAATTAAAAAAACCTAAACCTTAAACTAGAAAAATAAACCTAAAATAAAAATAAAATAAACCTAAACCTAAACTCAAAAATAAAATAAACCTAAAATTAAAAAACATTAATAAAATAAAACTAAACATAAAATAAAAATAAAAACTAAATAAAAACCTAAACCTAAAAAATTAACCTAAAAATAAAAATAAAAATTAATTAAAAAAGAAAAACTAAACCCTAAACTAAAAAAAAACTAAACTTAAAATAAAAAAAATAAACTAAATAAAATAAACCTAAACTTAAACTAAAATAACCCTAAACAATATACTATAAACTAAATGTAAATGCTAAAAACCTAAAATCCTAAACCAAAACTAAATAAAACCTAAAATAAAATAAATAAATAATTCTAAACTTAAATAAAATAAAATAATAAGATAAAAAAAAACCTAAACTAAAACCTAAACTTAAACCAAAACCTAATAATAAAATAAAATAAAAACTAAAAACTAAACTAAAAAATAAAATAAACATAAAAAAACCTAAATAAAATAAAAAACTAAACATAAATTAAAATAAAATAAACTTAAAATAAAATGAAATAAAAGCTAAAGAAAAACCTAAACCTAAGTAAAAAAACCTTAAAATAAATAAAAATAAAAATTAAATAAAAACCTAAACCTAAAAATATAAAGCAAAAAATAAATAAAAATTAAAACCTAAACCTAAACTAAAAAAAAACCTAAACCTAAACTTAAAAAAAACTAAACCTAAACCTGAACCTAAATTATATAAAATAATATAAACTAAAAATAAACCTAAACATAAATTAAAAAAATAAAGCATAAAAATAAACCTAAAATAAAAACCTAAAACTTAAACCTAATAAAAATAAAATAGAAACCTAAACCTAAACCTAATAATAAAAAATAGAACCTAAACCTAAAAAATAAAATTAAAATAAAACTAAACTAAAAAATAAACCTAAACCTAAACCTAGAAAAATAAACTAAAATAAAAAACCTAATTAAAATAAATAAACTAAACTAAGTAAAAAATAAAAATAAAGCTAAATATAAAGAAAAACTAAAATAAACTTAAATAAATAAAAAATAAACTAAATAAACTAAGTAAACTTAAACCTACCTATTTACTTAATTTACAAAAACAAAACAACCCTAAAAACCCTAAACACTAAATAATAATAACTAATAAACTAATAAAGTAATACGTCATAATAATAAATAATAACTAAGGACAAATAACTAAAAAAAACTAATAAAAACTAACTAACTAATAACTAATAAAACTAATAATAACTAATAATAACCTAAACTAATAAAAAAAACTAATAACTAATTACTAATAACTAAAACTAAAATAATAATAAAACTAATAATAACATAACTAATAACTAGTTGTAATAACTAACTAATAAATAATAATATTAAACTAAAAACTAAAACTAAAACCAAAAACATAATAAAACTAATAAACTAATAACTAAACTAGTAATAACTAATAATAACTAATAAACAACTAACTAATAACTAATAAACTTAAATAATAAATAACTAACTAATAAACTAATAAACTAAAAACTAAAACTAAAACTAATAACTACTAATAATTAATAATAACTAAAAACCTAAATAAAACTAACTAATAAACTAAATAACTAATAACTAATAATAATAATAATAAAATAAAACTAAAAACTAAACATAACTAATAATAACTAAAACTAACTAAACTAATAATAAATAATAATAATTAATAACTAATAACTATTAACTAATAATAATAGAATTAATAAAATAATAAAACTGACTAAACATAACTAATAAAAACTAACAAAAATAACTAAATAAACTAATAACTAAATAACAAAAAAATAACTAAATAAACTAATAAAAACTAAACAATAAATATTAAATAGAAATATTAGAAAAATTACTAACTAAACAAATAATTAATAAAAAAGACAAACTAAAAAACTTATAATAACTAACAAAACTAATAAAACTAAAACTAACAACTAAATAAACTAATAATAACTAATAATAAATGGCTAATAATAATAATAATAAACTAATAAAACTAAAACTAAACCTAATAAATAACAAATAAAACTAAATAACTAATAATAAATAAATAAAAGTAATAAAACCTAATAACTAATAAAACTACTAAAAATAACTAATAATGATAATAAAACAAATAAAACTAATAAATAAAACCAGTAATAATAAACTAAACTGAATAAAAATAACTAAACTAACTAACTAATAAACTAAAAAAACTAATAAATAAACCAATAATTAATAAAACTAAAATAACTAAATAAAATAATAAAATAAATAATAATAACATAATAAATAATAAAACTAAACTAATAATAACTAATAACTTTAATAACTTACAAATAACTAATAACTAAACTAATAAAAACTAAACTAAAAACTAAAACTAACTAACTAATAAACTAATAAAACTAAAAAACTAACTAACTAAACTAACTAATAATAATAAAACTAAAACTAATAAAATAATAATAATAACTAACTAACTAATAAAAATAAAAGTAATAATAATAAACTAATAAACTAATAAAACTAATAAACTAAAAACTAACTAATAAAACGTAAACTAATAACTAATAACTAAATAAAGCTAATAAAACTAACTTAAACTAACTAAAACTAACTAAAATTAAAACTAATAACTAAATAAAACTAATAATAAACTAATAGTTAAATAATAAACTAAAAACTAAACTAAACTAAAACTAATAAACCTAATAACTAATAATAAACCTAACTAATAATAATAATAACTAAATAACTAACTAACTAAACTAATAAACTTAATAAATAAAACTAATAAACTAATAATAATAACATATAATAAAAACTAACTAAAACTAATAATAAAATAAATAATAACTAAACAACTAATAAAATAACTAAACTAATAATTAATAATTAATAATAAACTAATAAAACTAAATTAAATAATAAATAGAACTAAATAACTAAATAATAAACATAATAATTAATAAACAAAAACTACCTAAACTAACAAAATTATAAAACCAAAAAACTAACAAATTAAATAAACTAATAAAAAAACTAAACTAATAAACTAATAAACTAATAACTAATAATAACTAACAAAAAACTAAATTAATAAAACTAACTAACTAATAACTAACTAACTAAAAAACCTAACTAATAAACCTAAACTAATAACTAAACTAATAACTAACTAATAAAATAATAAATAAACTAAACTAATAATTAACTAAAAATTAATTAATAAAACTAATTAATAAAAACTAATAAACTAACTAATAAACTAATAACTAAACTAATAACTAAAAACTAATAATAACTAAACTAACTAATAATAAAACTAACAAAAAAACTAACAAACTAACTAAAATTAACTAACTAAACCTAAAATAAATTAACTGATAACTAACTAATAAATTAATAACTAAACTAATAAAACTAATAAATTAATAACTAAACTAATAACTAATAATAACTAAAACTAAATAACTAAACTAATAACTAAATAATAACCTAAACTAACTAAAAACTAATAAAAAACTAATAACTAATAAAAACTAAATAACTAAATATAAAAACTAAATAACTAAACTAATAAATTGAACTAATATATAATAATAATTAATAATAACTAACTAATAATAATTAATAATCTAATAACTAATAAAATTAACTAATTAATAATAACTAATAATAAAAACTGATAAAACTAAGAAAACTAATAAATAACTAAACTAATAACTTAACCTAAAATAATAAAGCTAATAATGAAAAACTAATAAACTAATAAACTAAACTTAATAATAACTAATAAAACCTAATAACTAATAATAACTAATAATAAACTAATAACTAATAATAACTAATAATAACTAAAAACTAACAAACTAAAACTAATGATTAATAACTAATAAAATTAAACTAATAAACTAATAAACTAATAAACTAATAAACAAAACTAACTAATAATAACTAATAAAACCTAAACTAATAACTAACTAAACTAAATAAGTAATTAATAACTAACTAAAATTAACACAATTAAAATAAACTAAACTAATAACTAACTAAAAACCTAAAAACTAAATTAAAACCTCCCTTGAGGCCTTTTGTTTTAAGATTAAGCAGCGTACATCATTAAAATTAAAATGTTGGTCAATAAAGCAATCTTGGTCACATAAGGTTCTTTCTATATTGGAAGCCTGGAAAGGCTTCAGTTGTGTGGGCAGCTCAAATTTGTCTTTGCCTGAGTATGGTGGTGATGGGAATTTGCAACCTTGATGGAGTTTAATTTATCATTCGTGTTCTAGTTTTGGTTGAGCTTTGAAGTCATGAGCATTTGTGTTTTTGCTGGCTCACAATTTTTTTCCTTCTTCTTCAGAATGGTTACCAGTACATGCAATTCATTTGGGCGATTGGTATTCCTGATTCTGTGTTGTCTTTTTTTTTAAAAAAGAGCTGGACAATGAGGAGATTATGGTTAATTGGTAATACATCTATTTTTCCTCTTGATGTGGCCTTCTGGTTCCTCCCTGGAAGGTGTTACCTAAAACCTGGGATTGGTTTTGGCTTGTGTCTGTCAATTTTCTATATGGCTGATCTTATTCTTATGGTGTGCTCTTCAATCGGTCCCACCTGGATGGCGTGTGACACAATCGGAGGATCAAACATATACTTGATGATGATTTCTAACTTTTGGCTCTGAGTCCAGTGAAGGTTCTTTTCCTTCATGTTTTTATTTTTATTTTTTGATCTAACTGTTTGTGACTTCTGGACTGTGGAATGTATTTTAAGTGTAACTGTCCACTTTCTTATTTATTTTTTGTAATTTCTCTTTCGGAATGAAATTGAGCAAAGCCCTATTATTTCAAAAAAAAAAAACTAAAACTTAAATAACTGATAACTAATAAAACTAATAAATAAATAATTAATAATAAATAACTAAACAAATAAAAACTACTAAACTAAACTAAATAATAATAACTAATAACAAACTAATAAAATTAATAACTAAATAATAAAACTAATAACTAATGACTAATAAAACTAATAACTAATAATAACTAACTAATAAAACTAACTAATAACTAATAACTGATTACTAATAACTTATAAACTAATAAAACTAACTAATAAATAACTAAACTAATAAAAAACTAATAACTAATAATAACTAAAAAATAACTAACTAATAAAAACTAATAAACTAACTAATAACTAACTAAAATTAACTAATAAACAAAACTAATAAAACTAATAATTAAATAACTAATAAAACTAAATAAACTAATTACTAATAAATAACTAACTAATAACTAATAATAACTAACTAAAATGTAATAAAACTAGTAACTAATAATTAAACCTAAAAAATTTAAATAAAAACCTAAACCTAAACCTAAAACTAAAAAATAAAACCTAAAACTAAAAAATAAAATAAAAATAAAACTAAAAAAAATAAACTAAAATAAAAAACCTAAACTTAAATAAACAAAACTAAAATAAATATACTGAATTAAATATATAAAAAATAAAACTAAATAAATTAAAAAATAAGACTAAATAAAATTAAAAAAATAAAATAAAATAAAATAAATAAAAAATAAACTAAATAAATTTAAACCTACTAGTTTACTTAATTTTAAAAAAATTTTAAAAAATTAAAAAAAAACCCTATCCCTAAATTCTAAACCCTAAACCCTAAACTCTAAAAACCCTAAACCCTAAAACCTAAAAACCCTAAACCCTGAATTCTAAACCATAAATCCTAAACACACTAACACTAAAGGCTACTCTAAACCCTAAACCCTAAACCCTAAAACCATAAACCCTAAACCCTAAACCCTAAACCCTAAAAGCATAAACCTTAAACCCTAAAACCTAAAACCTATAACCCTAACCCCTAAACTGCAAACTCTAAACCCTAAATGCTAAACTAACCCTAAACCCTAATCCCTAATCCCTAAACCCTAAAAACATAAAAACATAAACATAAACTAAATAAACCTAAACCTAAACCTAAATAAAATAATAAAATAAAATAGAAACCTAAACTACAACATAATCCTAAACCTAAAATTAAAAATAAAAAAAGTAAAAACTAAACTAAAAGGTAAACTAAATAAACCCAAACCTATCGGTTAACTTAATTTAAAAAATTAAAAAATAAAAAAAGTGAAAAAACCCTAACACTAAACCCTAAACCCTAAACCCTAAAACCCTAAACCCTAAACCCTATACCCTAAACCCTAAACCCTAAACCTTAAAACCCTAAACCCTAAATCCTAAACCCTAAACCCTAAACCCTAAACCTTAAAACCTAAAACCCTAAACATTAAACCCTAAACCCTAAACCTAATCCTTAAACCCTAAACCCTAAACCCTAAACCTTAAAACCTAAAACCCTAAACATTAAACCCTAAACCCTAAACCCTAATCCTTAAACCCTAAAAACCTAAAGACCTAAACCTAAACTAAATAAAACCTAAAATAAAAATAAATAAAAAACTAAACCTAAATAAAAAAAACCTAAGACCTAAACATAAACCTATAAATAAAATAAAATAAAAAATAAAAACTAAATTAGAACAAAATAAATAAAAACTTAAACTAATTTAAAAAATAAAATAAACCTTAAATTAAAAAACCTAAATAAAATAAAAACTAAACATAAAATAAAATAAAAACTAAATAAAAACCTAACCTAAAAATTAAACTTAAAAATAATTAAAAAAATTAAACCTAAACCTAAACTAAAAAAACTAAACTAAACCTGAATAAAAAAAATTAAAGCTAAACTAAAATAACCCTAAACCCTAAACCTTAAAAACCTAAAAACTTAAACATAAACTAAATAAAACCTAAAAATAAAATATGTAAATAAATCTAAAACTAAATAAAATAAAATAAATAAGATAAAATAAAAAACCTAAACCTAAACCTAGAAAAAAAAAAAAAAATAAAAACTAAAATAAATAAGAACCTAAACTAAACTAAAAAATAAAATAAACCTAAAAATAAAACCCAAATAATAAAATAAATAAAAAAAAATAAAATAAATAAACCTAAAATATAGAATAAAACTAAATAAAAACCTAAACATAAAAATAAACCTAAAAAAAATAAAATTAAAATAAATAAAAAAGAAAACTTAAACCCTAATAAAAAAAAACTAAATCTCAAATAAAAAATAAATGAAATAAAATAAACCAAAAGCTAAACTAAAATAAACTAAACTAAAAATAACTTTAAACCCTAAAGACCTAAAGACCTAAGCCTAAACTAAATAAAACCTAAAACCAAAAATAAGTAAATAAACCTAAACCTAAATAAAATTAAAAAAATTAGATAAAATGATAAGCTAAACCTAAACCTAAATCTAAACCTAAACCTAAACCTAAAATAAAAATAAAAACTAAACTAAAAAAAATTATTAAAAACCTAAATTAAACTTAAAAATAAAATAAAACTAAACATAAAATAAAAATAAATTAAACCTAAAATAACATAAAATAAAAACTAAATAAAAACCTAAACCTAAAAAAGGCTAAAAATAACTAAAAAAAATAAAACTTAAACCCTAAACTAAAAAAAACCTAAAGCTAAAATAAAAATAAATAAACCTAAATCTGAACTAAAATAAACTAAACTAGAATAAATAAAATCTAAACATAAACCAAAACCTAAACTAAATAAAATAAAATAAACTAAAAATAAACTTAAAATAAAAACCTAAAAACTAAACCTAAAAAATATAATATAAAAGACTTAAACCTAAAAATAAGAAATAAATATTGAAGCTAAAAAATAAAATAAAAATGAAACTAAACTAAAAAAATAGACTTAAACCTAAACCTACACCTAAAAACTAAATTAAAATAAAAAACCTAAACTAAAATAAATAAACCTAAAATAAATAAACTAAGATAAAGAATAATAAAAAACCTAAATAAAAATAAAAATAAAATAAACTAAAATAAATAACAAATAAACCTAAACCAACTCGTTTATTTAATTTAAAAAACATTAAAAAATTTTTAAAAAATGACACCTAAACCTTAAACCTGAAACCTTAAAAACCTGAAACCCTAAAAACCCTAAACCCTAAATCCTAAACTAATAATAATAACTAACTAATAATAAAACTAATAAAACTAATAATTAAAATAACTAATAAACAAAACTAAATAATTAATAAAACTAATTAATAAACTAATAAACTAATAATAACTAATAATATTAAAATAACTAACTAGTAAACCAATAAACTAATAAACTAAATAAATAACTAAATTAATAAAGTAAATAACTAAAACTAATAATAACTAATAACTAATAACTAATAAGATAATAACTGATAAAATAATAATAACCAATAACTAAAAATCTAATAATTAATAATAAATAAATATAAGTAATAATAAACTAATAAAAAAACCAAACTAATAACTAATAATAACTAGTAAATAAACTAATAATAATTTTTAACTAAAACTAATAATAATAATAATAAAACTAACTAATAATAAACTAATAAACTAATAACTAATAATAAACTAATTAATAATAACTAACTAATAACTAAATAATAACTAACTAAACTTAAACTAATAACTAACTAACTAACTAATAAAAACTAATAATAATAAACTAAACTAAACTAATAAAAATAAACTAATAACTAATAACTAAATAACTTATAATAACTAAACTAATAACTAAACTAATAAACTAATAACCTAAGCTAATAACTAATAACCACAAAACGATAACTAATAATCAACTAAACTAATAACCTAAATAACAAAACTTATAATAAATAATAACTAAAAACTAAATAACTAACTAATAAATACCTAAATAACTAAAACTAAATAAAACTAATAAACTAATAATATAAAATTAACAACCAAAATAACTAAATAATAACTAATGACTAATAAAACTAAAAATAATATCCTCATAACATTAATAACAAATTAATAATAACTAAATAACAAAACTAAACCTAATAAAAAATTAAAAAATAATAGAACCAAAACCAAATAATAATAAACTAACTAATTAATAAAACTAAACTAATAAACTAATAAAACTAAATAAACTAACTAAACTAATAAACTAACTAATAATAACTAATAAATAATAACTAATAATAAAAAACTAAACTAATAAAAAATAACTAACTAATAACTAAATAATAAACTATAACTAAACTAACTAATAACTAATAATAAAATTCATAATAAATAATAATAATAATATAAACTATTATATAATAACTAAAATAACTAATAAACTAATAAAACTAACTAAACTAATAACTAATAAGAACTAACTAAAACTAAAACTAACTAATAAAATAAACTAACTAGTAACTAATAACTAATAACTAATAATAATAACTAAATAAATAACTAAACTAATAATTAACTAATAACTAAACTAATAAAACTGTTAACTAATAATAATAAACTAATAAAACTAATAACTAATTAATAACTAGCCCTAAACCTAAACTAATAATAACTAAAACTAATAACTATTAATTAATAACTAAATTAATAACTAATAAAACTAAAAGTAATAATAATAACTAATATCTAATAAAAACTAAATAAACTAACTAACTAAACTAAACTAACTAACAAATAAATTAACAACTAAAACTAATAATAACTAACTAAATAACTAATAAAACTAAACTAATAATAAATAACTAACTAATAACTAATAATAATAAACTAAATAAACTAATAACTAATAACTAATAAAACTAATAACTAATAACTAATAACTAACTAAAAATAATAAAACTCACTAATAACTAAACCTAAACTAAATAAAACCTAAAAATAAAACAAATAAATAAATCTAAAACAAAATAAAATAAATAATAAGATAAAACATAAACTTAAAATAAAACCTAAACTTAAACCTAAACCTAGATATAAAATAAAATAAATAATAAAAACTAAAGTAAGATAAAATAAATAAAAACCTAAACTAAACTAAAAAATAAAATAATCCTAAAAATAAAAAACCCAAATAAAATAAAAACTAAATGTAAATTAAAAACAAAATAATCCTAAAATAAAATAAAATAAAAACTAAAAAAACCTAAACCTAAAAAATAAACCTAAAAATAAAACTTAAAAATAAATAAAATAATAAAATAAAACTAATAAAACTAAATAACTAAACTAATAGACTAATAAAACTAAACCTCACAAACTAATAAACTAATAAAACTAACTAAAACTAAATAATAACTAATAATAAATAATAATAACTAATAAACTAATAATAATAACTATACATAAATAATAATAACTAATAATTAACTAACTAACTACTAGTTAACCTAACTAACTAATAACTAACTAACTAATAATAACTAATAACTAACTGAAACTAACAACTAATAATAATAATAACTAAACTAATAAGTAATAATAACTAAACTAAAAAAAATAAAATAATTAAACTAATAAAACTAATAAACTAATAGCTAACTAAAACTAATAACTAACTAAAACTAATAACTAATAACTAATAACTAAAAAAACTAATACAAACTAAACTTATAATTAATAAACTAAAAGACTTAACTAAAACTAATAAACCTAAAAAACTAACTAAACTACTAACTA
>CM038229.1:63108492-63165095 GCA_021442155.1 Cymbidium sinense | reverse complement strand
TTGTGTTTTTTATTTATCTTATTGTTACATTTTTTTTTAGTAGTTTAGGTTTTGATTTTGTGTATTTTGGTTAGTATTTAGGAGTTTAGAGTTTAGGCTTCTTTGGGTTTAGGGTTTAGGGTCTTAAGGTCTGAGCCTAGTGGTCTCCAGCTTGTGGCTAGATTTGTGTCTAGAATCTCTTTATAATTTAATTTTAATTTTAAAATAAGCAAATCAGTTTAGGTTTATTTAGTTTATTTTTATTTATCTTTATTTTATTTTTTATTTTATTTTAGTTTATTTTTATTTTTATTTTATTTAGTTTATTTTATTTTAAGCTATTTATCTTTAGTTTAGTTATTTTATTTTTTGTTTATTTTGCCTTTATGTTTCTTTTAGTTTTTAGTTAATTTATTATTATTATTACTTTAGTTATTATTTTAGTTAGTTATTAATCTTAATATTAGTTTTATTATTACATTATTATTAATAGTTTTATTATTAGTTTAGTTATTTTATTTAGTTTATTATAGTTATTATTTTATTAGTTTATTAGTCTTTAGTTATTACATTATTATTAGTTTAATTATTAGTTATTATTATTAGCTCTCTTTTAGTTGCATTATTAGTTATTATTAGTTTTATTAGTTTATTATTATTAATTACTTATTAGTTATTTAAATTAGTTATTTAGTTAGTTTCCATTTATTTATTATTATTAGTTTTTAGTTTTTAGTTTAGTTTAGTTAGTTATTTAGTTATTAGTTTTAGTTTTAGATATTTTATTATTTAGTTATTAATTAATTATTAGTTATTAGTTATTAGTTAGTTATTAATTTATTTTATTAGTTTATTATTTATTAGTTTTATTAGTTAGTTTTTTAGTTATTATTAGTTTATTAGTTAGTTTATTTTTATTTGTGTTATTAGTTTAGTTAGTTAGTTTAGTTTAGTTATTAGTTTATTAGTTTTATTAGTGTTTAGTTTATTATTATTAGTTTTTAGTTTATTACTTATAATTAGTTAGGTTATTAGTTTTTTATTAGTTTTAATTATTATTAGTTAGGTTATTTTATTAATTATTAGTTTTAGTTTAGTTATTTAGTTTTTTATTGGTTTTATTATTTAGTTTATTAGTTATTATTTTTAGTTTATTAGTTTAATTTATTAGTTTTTAGTTATTAGTTTTAGTTATTAGGTTTTAGTTATTAGTTTTATTAGTTTTGTTATATTATTATTAATCCATTAATTTAATTTTATTAGTTTACTTATTTAGTTTTATTATTATGTATTAGTTAATATTATTTTATTTCATTTAGTTATTACTTTTATTAGTTTATTATTTTTATATTTTTTATTATTAGATTATTAGTTATTAGTTTAGTTATTAGTTTAGTTATTATTATTACTTTTGTTATTTTTTATTATTTTAGTTTTAGTTAGTGAGTTTTAGTTAGTTTTAGTTATTAGTTTTTTAGGTTTGATTAGTTTAGTTATTAGTTATTAGTTAGTTAGTTTAGTTATTTTTAATTTTAGTTATTAGTTTAGTTATTAGTTATTATTATTTAATTAGTTATTATTAGTTTTAGTTTACTAATTACTAGTTTTTTTAGTTATTAGCTTAGTTATTAGTTAGGTTATTAGTTAATTATTATTTAGTTATTATTAGTTAGTTAATTATTAGTTATTATTATTAGTTTATTATTAGTTATAGTTAACATTATTTATTAGTTTATTATTAGTTAATAGTTATTAGTTTAGTTAATTTTTTAGTTATTATTATTTATTAGTTTTTATTATTAGTCATTAGTTTAGTTATTTAGTTTATTAGTTATTTAGTTATTTTTATTAGTAGGTTTATTTTTTAGGTATTAGTTTTTTATTAGTTATTAGTTTTATTAGTTTAGTTATTTAGTTTGGTTATTTATTACAAATTTAGTTTGTTATTTTATTAGTTATTAGTTAGTTAGTTATTTAGTTTTAGTTATTTTTAGTTAGTTTTGGTTATTAATTTTTAGTTATTAGTTTTTATTTATTAGTTAGTTTTTATTAGTTATTTATTTATTAGTTTATTATTATTTTGGTTTATTAGCTATTAGTTAGTTAGTTATTATTAGTTAGTTATTAGTTTATGATTAGTTAATTAGTTTAGTTATTAGTTATTAGTTATTAGTTTTTATTAGTTGGTTATTAGTTAGTTATTAGCTTAATTATTATTTAGGTTTAGTTAGTTTTAGTTATTAGTTAGATTTTAGTTTTATTGGATTAGTTAGTTTTATTTTATATTCTTATTATTAGTTATTAGTTTATTTACTTTATTATTTATTATTAGTTAGTTAGTTATTTTATTTAGTTATTGGTTTTATTAGTTATTAGTTTTTAGTTATTATTATTAATTTTTAGTTTAGTTTATTAGTTAATTATTAATTATTAGTTTAGTTAATAATTTAGTTATTATTAGTTAGTTTGTTTTAGTTTAGTTAGTTATTTATTATTAGTTTTTAGCTTTATTATTATTGGTTAGTTAGTTTAGTTATTAATTTATTAGTTATTAGTTATTATCAGTTAGTTATTTAGTTTAGTTATTATTAGTTATTATTATTAGTTATTAATTAGTTAGTTTTTAGTTTATTAGTTTAGTTTATTAGTTATTTAGTTTATTAGTTTATTTTAGCTTTTTTTACTTAGTTTAGTTATTGGCTATTTAGTTTTTATTATTAGGTTTTTAGTTTTTAATTAGTTTTAGTTATTAGTTTATTAGTTAGTTTTTAGTTTATTTAGTTAATTTTATTTTATTAGTTATTATTATTATTAATTTATTATTAGTTATTAGTTTATTAGTTTTATTAATTTATTATTATTATTATTAGTTATTATTATTAGTTATTAGTTTATTAGATTTATTAGTTTAGTTTATTAGTTAGTTATTAGTTAGTTTAGTTTATTAGTTTTATTAGTTATTTAGTTATTAGTTTTATTAGTTTATTAGTTTATTAGATTTATTAGTTTTTTATTAGTTAGCTTATTAGTTTATTTAACTATTAGTTTAGTGGTTTTCAGTTAGTTTAGTTATTTAGTTTTATGAGATTTTTATTAGTTATTTTAGTTTTTTATTTAGTTTTTTTATTAGTTTTATTATTAAGTTATTTGTTTAGCCTTTAGTTTATTAGTTAGTTAATTATTATTTATTATTTATTTTATTATTAGTTTAGTTATTAGTTTTTAGTTTTATTAGTTATTTATTAGTTTAGTTATTTATTAGTTAGTTATTAGTTTTAGTTAGTTTATTATTAGTTATTAGTTTTAGTTAGGTTAGTTATTTATTAGTTATTATTATTTTATTAGTTATTTAGTTTAGTTATTATTATTATTATTAGTTTTAATTTATTAGTTTATTAGTTTATTAGATTTTTAGGTTTTATTATTAGTTAGTTTAGTTAGTTTTATTAGTTATTAGTTTAGTTATTTAGTTATTTATTAACTTAGTTAGTTTAGTTTATTATTATTAGTTATTATTATTTAGTTTATTAGTTAGTTTAGTTTATTTTATTATTATTAGTTTATTATTTTAGTTCTTAGTTTATTAGTTTTAGTTTTATTAGTTTTATTAGCTTTTAGTTTATTAGTTTATGTTGTTATTAGTTATTAGTTTTAATAGTTTATTATTAGTTATTATTTAGTTTTATTAGTTTTCATTATTATATAGTTAGTAATATTAGTTTATTTTTATTAGTTATTAGTTTAGTTTATTAGTTATTAGTTTAGTTATTAGTTTTCTAGGTTTATTAGTAATGTTTTATTATTTAATAGTTTATTAGTTAGGTTTTTAGTTAGTTATTAGTTTTTAGTTTTAGTTTTATTAGATATTAGTTATTAGGTTATTTAGTTTATTATTATTAGTTATTAGTTAGTTATTTATTATTAGTTTAATTTTATTAGTTATTTAGTTATTAGGTTTAGTTAGTTATTATTAGTTTATTAGTTAGTTAGTTTAGTTTAGTTAGTTAGTTTATTTAGTTTTTATTAGTTATTAGTTATTACTTTTAATTTTATTAATTAATAGTTGTTAATTATTAGTTTTAATTATTATTAGGTTTAGGTTTTTAGTTAGGTTAGATATTAATTTATTAGTTTATTATTATTTTAGCTATTATTAGTTTATTATTATTAAATAGTTTTATTAGTTAGTTATTTATTTTGTTATTATTAGTTAGTTATTATGTTAGTTTTTGGTTAGTTTTAATGAGTTATTAGTTTAATTAGTTTTATTAATTTAGTTTTTTAGTTATTGTTTATTTTATCTTTAGTTTAGGGTTAGTTTTTAGGTTTAGGTTTATTTTTAGGTTTTATTTTATTAGATTTTATTAATTATTAGTTAGTTTTATTAGTTTTTATTATTAGTTTTTTTTAATTTAGGTTTAGGTTTATTTTAGTTTATTTTATTTTGTTTAGTTTAGGTTTTGTTTTTAGGTTTAGGTTTAGGTTTTATTTATTTTAGTTTAGTATATTTTAGTTTAAGTTTAGGTTGTATTGCTATTTTAGGTTTAAGATTTTTAGTTTAAGGTTTAGGTTTTATTTTTATTTATGCTTAGGATTTTTTTAGGTTTATGTTTTATTTAGTATTTATTTTATTTTATTTTGTAGGATTTTGGTTTAGTTTTATTAAATTTAGGTTTCTTATTTTAGGTTTGTTTTATTTTTTAGTTTAGGATAGGTTTTGTTTTTTTTATTTTGTTTGTATTTTTATTTTATTCAATTTTTAGGGCTAGGTTTACATTTAGGTTTTAGTTTAGGTTTTTATTTTATCTTATTTTTTATTTTGTTTAGGTTTAAGTTTATTTATTTTATTTTTAGGTTTTATTTAGTTTAGGTTTAGGTTTTAGTGTTCTGGATTTAGTTATTTTAGTTTAGGTTATTTTAGTGAGGTTTAGGTTTATTTTATTTTGTTGATTTTATTTTTATTTTAGATTTAGGTTTTTTTTAGTTTAGGGTTTAGATTTAATTTTTTATTTATTTTTTAGGTTTATCAGGGTTAGGTTTTATTTAGTTTTATTTTATTTTATTTTTTTTTTATTTTATGTAAAGTTTTTTATTTTATTTAAATTTTTTATTTTTAGGTTTTTTTATTTTTTAGTTTAGTTTAGGTTTCTATTTAATTTATTTTAGTTTAGTTTTTATTTTTTATTTTATTTTATTTCTAGGTTCAGGTTTATATTTTATTTTATTTTTTTATTTTATTTAGGTTTAGGTGTTTATTTTATTTTAGGCTTTATTTAATTTTGGTTTAGGTTTTCAATTTTAAGGTTTAGGTTTAGTTTAGTTTAGCTTTAGGTTTAGTGTTTGATGTTTAGGGTTTAGGTTTAGGGTTAGGGTTTTTAGGTTTATGTTTTAGCGTTATGGTTTAGGGTTTTGGGGTTTAGGGTTAGGGTTTAGGGGGTTTAGTTTTTTAGAATTTAGGGTTACATGTAGGATTTAGGGTTTAGGTTTAGGTTTAGGTTAGTTGGTTTATATTTTATCTTATTTTTTATTTTATTTAGGTTTAGTTTATTTATTTATTTTATTCTTTGATTTTCTTTAGTTTAGGTTTTGGTTTTCAGTTTTATGGTTTAGGGTTAGTTTAGTTATTTTTGTTTTGTTTATTTTATTTTAGGTTTAGGTTTATTTTATTTTGTTTATTTATTTTTTGGGTTTTAGGGTTTAGGGTTTAGGGTTTAGAGTTTAGGATTTAGGGTTTAGGATTTAGAGTTTAGGGTTTAGAGGATTTAGGGTTTAGAATTTAGGGTTAGGTTTTTATATTATTTTTATTTTTATTTTTGTTTTTAAATTAAGTAAACCGGTATGTTTAGGTTTATTTTTTATTTAGTTTATTTTTATTTATTTTAGATTAATTTATTTTTTTATTTTTATTTAAGTTTATTTTTATTTTTATTTAGTTTAGTTTATTTATTTTAGGTTTATTTATTTTAGTTTAGGTTTTTTTTTATTTTAGTTTTTTTAGGTTTAGGTTTAGGTTTATTGTTTTAATTTAGTTTAATTTTATTTTATTTTTTAGGTTTAGGTTTTTTATTTTATTATTTTAAGTTTTGGTTCTATGTGTTCTTTTAGGTTTATTTTAGGTTTTATTTTTAGTTTAGGTTTAGATTTATTTTAGTTTATTTTGTTTTATTTAGTTTAGGTTAAGTTTTTTTTTAGGTTTAGGTTTATGTTTTTTATTTATTTGTTTAATTATTTTATTTTAGGTTTAGGTTCTCTTTTTTTTGTTTAGGGTTTAAGTTTTATTTATTTATTTTTAGATTTATCATTTAGGTTTAGGTTTTTATTTTATGTTTAGTTTTTATTTTCTTTAAGTTTCTTCTTTTTATGTATATTTTATTTCTTAGTTAACTTTAAGTTTTTATTTAATTTATTTTAGTTTAGTTTTTTTTTTATTTCTAGGTTTATGTTTAGGTTTTTATTTTATTTTATTTTATTTATTTTATTTAGGTTTAGGTTTTTTATTTATTTTATTTTTAGGTTTAGGTTTTTTTATTTATTTTATTTTTAGGTTTAGGTTTTTTTATTTTAACATTTTAGGGATTAGGGTTTAGGGTTTTGGGTTAGTTTAGGGTTTAGGGTTTGAGGTTTAGAGTTTAGGGTTTGTTTATGGTTTAAGGTTTAGGGTTTAGGCTTTTTGTTTTTTAGGAACCCCATATAGGGGAATTTTATTGCTAGAAAGAAAGGGTTATAAGGTCCTTAAAAGAGGGTACACTCAGAACTACCGCTCAAAGAGCTACATTTAACCTAAAGAGTAAATCCCCTATCTAAGTACATCCAAAAAGAAAAGAAAAGCAAAAGAAAAAAGAAATCAACAATAAAGATACAAAGACAACATAAGAAAAGCTAAGGGCACACAGTGACAGAAAGCTTTAGAAGATGAGAAGAGCCAAGCCACCAGAGTATTAACATGCAAAGAATTAGAAAAGGAACCTGCAAGCAGCTAGAAAATAAAATTAGAATAAAGTTTGAGAATGAAATTAGCACAGCAATAAAGAGGAAGCTCAAAGATCTGAATAGGAATAAAAATAAAAGAAAATTAATAAGAGTTTGAAAAGAGAGGCTCAGGCTCTGTCACCATAAGAATGGGGCAACCCCAAACATGAGCATCCATACTTCCAATGAAGGGTTACATCATACTTGCTGCTACCAGCCAAAGTTATGAGTGAAATCATCCCAACCATCATAGCCTGCATACTTGGTGGAAGGCAGCCAACCGCCAAGGAATGAAGATCATATGATCTTAGTACCTTAGTACCTACATAGCAAGCACAAGCAAAGCAAACATAGAAAAAATAGCCACTATTCACCCAGTCAATTAATTGCCACCAATTCCATGAGAAAATAGCATCAACAAAACTGCCCCAATAAAGATAGAGAAGGAAAAGCCCAAAAATCCTTCATATAGTAATACCACCATGAAAGGGAAACCCCAGTCATTATCAATAGACCAAGCAGTAGAGAAGCAAACAAGAAAAAAAAGCAAGATAAATAATCACCTAGTAAATTGATTTCCTCTGATTCCAAAAAAAAGGTAGCATCATCAAGACTTCCCCAACATAGATAGGGAAGAAGCTGCCAAATAATCCCCCAAATAATAAGACCACCATGAAAAGGAATCCAACCCACCAGAGGTAAAGGATTTTTACAAGCAATACCATCATAATAGCCAAGTAAACCATCCATCTGATTGACAAGGCAACAAATAAAGGGAACCTGAGAATGAAATAAGGTGCCCGAGGGTGCAATAATACAGAGAATAGAGCCATAATGGGAATCATTAAACCACATTTGATACATCCATCAGAAAAGAGGATAATTTGCACAACTGTACAACAACCAAAGATATCAAAATAAAGGGCAAAGAAAAATAATCAAAGCCCTAAGCAGACAAAGAAATCACGAGCAGCATAACAACAATAGGCAAAAGAAAGATAGCATCCAAAAATGGGAGATTAGGTAATCCATCAATGAGGGCTGCAAAAGCAAAAACCAAACATATAAGAAGAGAAAATAGCCTACAAGCCCACCAAAAATAGCTAGCATTAAGTAAAAATAGTATCTAGCTTAGGCAAGGACAAAAATAACTATAAGTAAACAGTGGAAGAGGTTGAGGAGCCTTCCATCCCCCAAACAGGAATCCCAAGAAGTTGTAACCATTAACAGACAAAATTAAGAAACATGTAGAATGAAACCGAGAAGAGAAAAGACAGATAGATAAAGGCAAGGGACCATTGAAGAAAACCAAACAATGTGAGTTAATTTCTAAGATATGGTATACCAGAGTTTTCCAAATTAACCAAACCACGCAATTGTTTAGGAAAATTAGATTGATCAAATAGTGTAAGATCTACATGTTTAGGGTTTAGGGTTTTAGGGTTTAGGGTTTAAGGTTCTAAGCTTAGGATTTTTGGTTTAGAGTTTACGGTTTAGGGTTTAGGTTTAAGGTTTAGGATTTTTACGGTTTAGGGTTTAGGGTTAGGATTTTTTATAAGTTTTTTAATTTTTACTTTTTTTAAATAAGTAAATCGGTAGGTTTAGGTTTATTTACTTTATATTTTAATTATTTTAATTTGTTTTATTTTTTATTTTTTTAGGTTTTTATATTTAGTTTAGTTTATTTATTTTATGCTTATTTATTTTAGTTTAGGTATTTTATTTTTCTTTATTTTTTGGTTTAGTCTTTTGGTTTAGGTTTACATTTAGGTTAGTTTAGTTTTAGTTATTATTATTATTATTATTTAGTTATTTGTTTATTTAGTTAGTTATTAGTTTAGTTATTAGTTTATATTAGTTATTATTAGGTTATTATTAGTTTTATTATTAGTTTAGTTAGTTTAGTTAGTTTTATTATTAATTATAATTTTATTGGTTTTATTTGTTTTAGTTTTTAGTTTTTATGAGTTTATTATAATTAGTTAGTTTTATTAGTTCTTTAGTATAGTTATTTTAGTTAGTTTTTTTTAGTTTAGTTTAGTTAATTATTTAGTAATTAGTTTTAATTTTAGATATTTTATTATTTAGTTATTATTTAGTTATTAGTTAGTTTTTTAGTTATTATTAGTTTATTAGTTAGCTAGTTTTTATTTGTTTTATAAGTTTAGTTAGTTAGTTTAATTTAGTTATTATTTAGTTTTATTATTTTTTAGTTTATTATTATTTGTTATTATTAGTTTTTAGTATATTACTTATTATTAGTTAGGTTATTAGTTTTTTATTAGTTTTTATTATTAGTTAGTTATTATTAGTTAGGTTATTTTATTAGTTATTAGTTTTACTTTAGTTATTTAGTTATTAATTTTTGGTTTTTATTATTAATTACTTATTTAGTTATTTATTAGTTTTATTATTTAGTTTATTATTTTAGTTTATTAGTTATTAGTTTTAGTTTATTAGTTTTTAGTTATTAGTTTTAATTATTAGGTTTTAGTTATTAGTTTTAGTTTATTATATTATTATTAGTTAGTTAGTTTTATTTTATTAGTTTAGTTATTTAGTTTTATTATTATTATTTATTAGTTAGTTTTATTTTATTTAGTTTTATTTATTATTATTATTATTATTATTATTATTATTATTATTTACTATTATTAGTTTTTTATTAGTTTATTAGTTATTAGTTTAGTTATTATTTTAGTTTAGTTATTTAGTTATTATTTTGGTTTTAGTTTTTAGGTTTTATTATTAGTTTGTTATTGGTTTTATTAATTTTAGTTGGTTATATTATTAGTTAGTTTAGTTTATAGTTTGTTAGTTATTAGTTTGTATTTTTATTTTATATATTAGTTTAGTTATTAGTTATTAGTTTTATTTTATAGTTTATATTTTAGTTATTAGTTAAATATTAGTTAGTTATTTTAGTCATTATTAGTTTTATTTGTTATTAGTTATGAGGTTTTTAGAAGTTTATTAGTTAGTTAGTTATTAGTTAGTTTATTATTATTAATATTATATTATTAATTATTTTAATTATTATTTATTAGTTTATTAATATTTATTAGTTATTAGTTTAGTTAATTGTTTAGTTATTATTATTTATTAGTTATTTAGTAAGTTTTATTACTTTAGTTATTTAGTTAGTTTCATTATTAGGTTTACTTTTTAGTTATTAGTTTTTTATTAGTTATTAGTTTTTTATTAGTTATTAGTTTTATTAGTTATTTAGTCTAGTTATTATTGGTTAAGTTAGTTATTTTATTAGTTAGTTAGTTATTTTGTTGGTTATTAGTTTAGTTAGTTTTTTAGTTTTTATTAGTTTAGTTATTATTTATTATTAGCTTATTAGTTTTATTATTTATGTATTTTTTTTTATTATTAGTTTTATTGGTTATTAGTTAGTTAATTATTATTATTTATTATTTATTATTTTAGTTTTAGTTATTAGTTATTAGTTTTATTAGTTAGTTATTATTGGCCAGTTTAGTTTTGTTATTAGTTAGTTTTAATTTTTTATTAGTTATTATTATTATTAGTTATTAGTTTATTTACTTTTATTATTTATTATTAGTTAGTTAGTTAGCTATTTTATTTAGTTTTATTAATTATTAGTTTATAATTATTATTATTAATTCTTTTATTTAGTTTATTAGTTAGTAATTAGTTATTCATTTAGTTATTATTTTAGTTATTATTAGTAAGTTAATTATTTATTATTAGTTTTTAGCTTTTATTATTATTAGTTAGTTATTTAGTTTATTAGTTTATTAGTTATTAGTTATTATTAGTTAGTTATTTTATAGTTTTATTAGTTATTTAGTTTTATTTTAGTATTTTATTTATTAGTATTTAGTTATTTTAGTTTTATTTTTAGTTAGTTTAGTTATTATTTTTTAGTTTGGTATTTAGTTAGTTTTATTTTTAGATTATTATTATTATTACAATTATTTATTATTTATTATTATTAGTTACAATTATTATTAGTTTATTAGGTTTATTTGTTTATATTATTAGTTATTATTAATTTTAGTTTATTTATTATATTACTTAATTATTAGTTTATTATTTAGTTTAGTTTTTATTATAGTTTATTAGGTTTTAGTTAGTTTAATTATTTAGTTTTATGAGGTTTTAATTTTTTTTTTTTAGTTTTTTATTGGTTTATATTTTATTATTATTATTATTATTTAGTTTATTAGTTTAGCTTAGTTTATTATTAGTTAGTTATTAGTGATTATTTATTTTATTATTAGTTTAGTTATTAGTTTTTTATTTTATTTGTTTAGTTTAATTTTATTTATTTTATCATTAATTAGTTTAGTTATTTAGTTTTATGAGGTTTTTTATTAATTATTTATTTTTTATTAGTTTTATTATTTAGTTATTTTTAGTTATTATTGGTTATTAGTTATTATTATATTTAGCTTTTATTTATTATAGGTAGTTATTATTATTATTTATTTTATTATTAGTAGTTAGTTTATTTTTTATTATTATTATTTTATTAGTTATTATTATTTAGTTATTATTTTAGTTTATTATTATTAGTTAGTTAGTTATTATTAGTTTAGTTAGTATATTATTGGTTATTAGTTAGTTTAGTTATTAATTATTAGTTATTATTAGTTTTATAAGTTTTATTTTAATTTTAATATATTTATTAGTTATTTAGTTTATTAGTTTTGGTTTTATTTTTAGTTATTAGTTAGTTATTAGCTATTATTTATTTTTTATTTATTTTATTATTATTTAATATTATTTAGTTTATTAGTTATTAGTTTTATTTTATTTTATTATTAGTTTATTATTTTGTTCTTAGTTTTATTAGTTTATTAGTTTTATTACTTTTTATTAGTTTATTATTGTTATTTTTTATTAGTTTATTATTAGTTATTGTTTTTTAGTTTTTTTATTATTTTTATTATTATATCTAGTTATTATATTAGTAATTAGTTTATTAGTATTTATTAGTTATTAGTTTAGTTTGTTATTTTATTAGTTTAATTATTAGTTTTAGGTTATTATTAGTTTTTTTATTATTTTATTAGTTTATTAGTTGGTTTTATTAGTTATTTGTTATTTAGTTTAGTTTTATGAGATATTAGTTATTAGTTTATTTAGTATTATTAGTTTTAGTTAGTTTTATTATTAGTTTTAGTTATTAGTTTTATTAGTTTATTAGTTTAGCTTATTATTAGTTAGTTATTTAGTTTTATTAGTTTAAATATTTAGTTTAGTTATTAGTTTATTTAGTTTTATTAGTTTAGTTATTATTTTATTAGTTTAGTTTATTAGTTTAGATATTATTAATTATTAGCTTAGTTATTTATTTTAGTTATGCTTATTATTTTATTTAATTAATTAGTTAGTTTTTTTTTAGTTAGTTTTATTTTATTAGTTTATTTAGTTTTATTAGTTTATTAGTTATTTTATTTATTATTTATTAATTATTTAGTTTTTTAATTTATATTATTATTATTATTTATTTTAATTTTTATTATTAGTAATTAGTTAGTTTAGTTGTTAGTTTATTATTTAATTATTATTTAGTTATTAGTTAGTTAGTATTTATTAGTTTCAATTTTTATTATTAGTTAATATTTATTAGTTATTATTAGTTAGTTTATTTAGTTTTTATTAGTTTATTAGTTTAGTTTTATTAGTTAGTCAGTTTATTATTATTTAGTTTTAGTTTTATTACTTTTAGTTTTTAATTAGGTTTAGTTTAGTAATTTAGTTATTATTAGTTAGTTATTAATATTATTAGGTTATTATTTTTAGTTTTATTATTAGTTATTATTTATTATTAGTTTTATTATTAGTTATTTACTTATTAGTTTTTTGTTATTATTATTAGTTTATTAGTTTTTATTTAGTTTAGTTATTTAGGTATTTATTAGTTAGTTATTTAGTTTTTAGTTATTAGTTATTATTAATTTAGTTATTTAGGTTATTAGTTTAGTTATAGTTATTAGTTTTATTAGTTATTAATTATTAGTTTAGGTTATTAGTTTATTAGTTTAGTTATTAGTTAGTTATTATTAGTTATTTAGTTTAGTTTTTTTTTAGTTTACTTTATTTATTATTAGTTTAGTTTTATTAGTTTATTAATTTAGTTATTAGTTATTAGTTATTAATTATAGTTATTATTAAGTTTAGGTTTAAGTTTAGTTATTAATTAATTATTAGTTTTATTAGTTTAGTTACTTTTAGTTTATTATTATTAGATAATAGTTTTATTAGTTTATTTATTAGTTAATTATTAGCTTAGTTATTTATTTAGTTATGACTATTATTTATTAATTATTAATTATTAGTTAGTTTTATTTTTAGTTAGTTTTTATTAGTTATTAGTTTAGTTAGTTTTATTAGTTTATTAGTTATTTTAGTTATTATTTATTAATTATTTAGTTTATTAATTAATATTATTATTATTATTTATTTTAATTTTTATTATTAGTTATTAGTTAGTTTAGTTAGTTTATTATTTAGTTATTATTTAGTTATTAGTTAGTTAGTTTTTATTAGTTAAGTTATTTATTATTAGTTAATATTTATTAGTTATTATTAGTTAGTTTATTTAGTTTTTATTAGTTTATTAGTTTAGTTTTATTAGTTAGTTAGTTTATTATTATTTAGTTTTAGTTTTATTACTTTTAGTTTTAATTAGGTTTAATTTAGTAATTTAGTTATTATTAGTTAGTTATTAATATTATTAGGTTATTATTTTTTAGTTTTATTAGTTATTAGTTATTATTTATTAGTTATTATTAGTTATTTACTTTTATTAGTTTGGTTATTATTAGTTTATTAGTTGTTATTTAGTTTAGTTATTTAGGTTTTTATTAGTTAGCTATTTAGTTTTTAGTTATTAGTTATTATTAGTTTAGTTATTTAGTTATTAGTTAGTTATTAGTTATTAGTTTATTAGTTATTAATTATTAGTTTAGGTTATTAGTTTATTAGTTTAGTTATTAGTTTAGTTATTATTAGTTATTTAGTTATTAGTTTTTAGTTATTACTTTATTTTTATTAGTTTAGTTTAGTTTTATTAGTTTATTATTATTTAGGGTTAGTAGTTATTAGTTATAGTTTTTTAGATTAGGTTTAGTTGTATTAGTTGTTAATATTATTAGTTATATTATTAGTTATTAGTTAATTATATTACTTATTTATTATTAGTTTTTATTATTATTATTATAGTTTTAGTTTAGTTATATTAATTAGTTTAGTTTATTAGTTAGTTATTAGTTATTAGTTTAGTGTTTTAATAGATAGTTTATTAATATAATTAGTTATATTTATTTATTATTAGTTATTAGTTTTTAGTTAGTTTTTATTAGTTATTAATTATTATTAATTATTTATTTATTTATTATGAGTTTTATTAGTTAGTTACTAGTTATTAGTTTATCATTTATTATTAGTTATTAATTTAGTTAGTTATTAGGTTAGTAATTATTAGTTATTTATTAGTTATTAGTTAGTTTTTCAGGTAGTTAATTTTAGTAGGTAGTTTTTTTAGTTTATCATTAGTTATTAGTTTTATTATTTAGTTATTAGTTTTTTAGATATTTATTTTTTAGTTTATTTATTAATTAGTTTAGCTATTAGTTATTAGTTTAGTTTACTAGTTTAGTTATTAGTTATTTAGTTTATTATTAGTTAGATTTTTAGTTTTATTATTTTATTATTATCGCCATTAGTTTTAGTTATTAGTTATTATTATTTAGTCAATTTTAGTTATTAGTTTAGTAGTTATTATTTTATTTGTTATTAGTTATTTAGTTTATTAGTTTAGTAATTATTAGTTATTAGGTTTATTAGTTAGTTATTTTATTATTATTATCAATTATTATTAGTTTATTAGTTTTTAATTAGTTTTATTAGTTATTAGTTATTATTAGTTATTATTATTAATTAGTTATTTATTTTATTGGTAGTTATTTTAGGTGTTAGTTTTATTAGTTTTATTATTAGTTAGTTATTATTATAATTTTTTTAGTTATTTAGTTATTAGTTATTAGTTATTAGTTATTAGTTATTAGTTATTATTAGTTACTAGTTTATTAATTTTTATTAGTTATTAGTTATTTTAGTTATTATTAGTTATTATTAGTTTTAATTAGTTACAGGTTTTAATTAGTTTTTATTAGTTAGTTATTATAGCTTTTATTATTAATGATTATTAGTTTTAGGTTAGTTATTTAGTTAGTTAATTATTTTTATTATTATTTATTAATTATTAGTTATTAGTTAATTAGTTTTTAGTTTTTTTATTTAGTTTTTTTATTATTAGTTTAGTTATTATTAGTTAGTTTTTAGTTTAGTTATTATTATGTTTATTAGTTATTAGTTTTATTATTAGTTAGTTATTTATTATTATTTTTAGTTATTAGTTAGTTATTAGTTTTATTATTAGTTTTATTAGTTTTATTATTATTAAGTTAGTTATTAGTTTTAGCTTAGTTTTTTTTAGGTTTAGGTTTTTTATTTTATCTGTTTTTTATTTTATTTAGGTTTAGGTTTATTTATTTATTTTATGTTTAGGTTTTATTTTAGGGTTATTTTAGTTTAGGTTTATGTTTATTTTTTCATTTTTTTTTTTATTTGAGATTTAGGCTTGTTTTAGTATAGTGTTTAGGTTTTATTTTTATTATTTATTTTTTAAGTTTTATTTTTAGGTTTATTTTTTAGGTTTAAGTTTTTATTTAGTTTTTGTTCTATTTTATTTTAAGGTTATTTTATTTTTATTTTACATTTAGTTTTTACTTCATTTGGGTTTTTTTTTACTTTTTGGTTTATTTTATTTTTTTAGTTTAGTTTAGGTTTTTATTTATTTTATTTTATTTTTAGTTTTTGATTTATATTTTATTTTATTTCTGGGTTTAGGTTTAGGTTTATGTTTTAGTTTTGTTTTTTATTTTATCTTATTATTTATTTTATTTAGTTTTAGTTTAATTAGTTTACATTTAACCTTTTTGGCCTTTTGAGCTTTGGGTTTAAGGTTTAGGGTTATTTTAGTTTAGGTTTAACTTTATTTTATTTTATTTATTTTACCATTTATTTTATGTTTTTGTTTTTTTAGTTTAGGGTTTAGGTTTTATGTTTTATTTATTTTAAGTTTAATTTTAGGTTTAGGTTTTATTTAGTTTTATTTTATTTTATGTTTAATTTTTTTATTTAGGTTTATTTTATTTTTTTAGTTTTATTTAGGTTTTTATTTATAGGTTTGCTTTTTGGTTTTAGTTTTCATTTTTATTTTATTTTATCTATTTATTTTATTTTGTTTATTTATTTATTTATTTTCTTTTTAGGTTTTATTTAGTTTAGGTTTAGTCTTTAGGTTTTAGGGTTTAAGGATTACAGGTTTATGGTTTAGGGTTTAGGGTTTAGGGGTTTAGTTTAGGGTTTACAGTTTATTTTTTAGGGTTTTAGGTTTTAGGGATTAGGGTTTAGGATTTTAGGGTTTAGGGTTTAGAGTTTAGGGTTCTAGATTTAAGGTTTAGGGTTCAGGTTGAGTTTTTGGATTTAGGGTTTAGGGTTTTGAGTTAGGATTTTTTTACTTTTACTTTTATTTTTTCAATTATGTAAACTATTAGGTTTAGGATTATTTAGTTTATTTATTTTAACATTTAATTTAGTTTTTATTTTTTATTTTTTATTTTATTTCTAAGTTTAGGTTTAAGATAATGTTGCAAATTAGGTTTTTATTTTATTTTGTATTTTTATTTAATTTAGGTTTAGCTTTCATTTAGGGTTTTTATGTTTTTAGGGTTTAGGGTTTAGGAAAGGGTTTAGGGTTAAAGATTTGTAGGGTTTAGTAGGGTTTAGGGTTTAGGGTTTAGGGTTGTAGGTTTAGGGTTAATTTTAGGGTTTAGAATTTAGGGTTTAGGGTTAGGGTTTTTTTTTAAAATTTTAAATCATTTTAAATTAAGTAAACTGGTATGTTTAAGTTTATTTAGTTTATTTTATTTTTGTTTTTATTTAGGTTTATTTTTATTTATATTTAGTTTATTATACTATTTTAGTTTTATTTATTTTAGTTTAGGTTATTTATTTTAGTTCATTTTTTAGGTTTAGGTTTAGGTTTAGGTTTTAGTTAGGTTTTTTTAGCTTATTTTTTATTTTTTTTAGGTTTAGGTTTATTTATTTTATTTTTAGGTTTTTAGGGTTTTGGGTTAGTTTAGGGTTTAGGGTTTAGGGTTATTTTAATTTAGTTTATTTTAGTTTAGGTTTAGGTTTATTTTTATTTTTTTTTTTTAGGTTCACATTTTTTTTAGTTTATGGTTTAGCATTATATTTTTTATTTATTTTTAAGTTATATTTTTAGGGTTTAGGGTTTAGGGTTTAGGGTTAATTTTAAGATTTAGGGTTTAGGATTTTGGGTTTAGAATTTAGGATTTATGGTTTAAGATTTTTAGGCTTTAGGGTTTCAGGTTTAGGGTTTAGGTTTATCAATCGTTAAAATTTTTTTAATGTATTTAAAATTAAGTAAATTGGCAAGTTTAGGTTTATTTAGTTTATTTATCATTAATATTAATTTATTTAATTTTTCATTTTTATTTAGGTTTATTTTTATTATTATTTAGCTTAGTTTATTTATTTTAGTTTAGCTTTTTTATTTTATTTTATTTTTTAGGTTTAGGTTTATATTTTAGTTTAGTTTCATTTTTATTTTATTTTTTAGGTTTAGGTTTTTTTTCTTATTTTTAGGTTTAAGTTTTTTATTTCATTTTTTTTAGGTTTAGATTTTAGGTTTTTTATTTAAGGTTTATTTTTAGTTTATTTTATTATATTTAGTTTAAGTATAGGTTTATGTTTAGTTTATTTTAGGTTTAGGTTTAGGTTTTATTTATTTCAGTTTAGTTTATTTTAGTTTAAGTTTAGGTTTATTTTATTTTTAGTTTAGGTTTAGTTTTTATTTAATTTTTTAATTTAGTTTAGATTTTTAATAATTTTATGTTAGTTAAGTTTTTTTATTTTAATTTTAGGTTTAGGTTTAGGTCTTTATTTTATCTTATTTTTTATTTTATTTAGGCTGAGGTTTATTTATTTATTTTATTTTTAGGTTTTATTTAGTTTAGGCTTAGGTTTTTAGGGTTTAGGATTATTTTAGTATAGTTTATTTTAGTTTTGGTTTAGGTTTATTTTATTTCATATATTTTGTTATTTGAGATTTAGGTTTTTTTTAGTTTAGTGTTTATGTTTTATTTATTTTTTATTTTTAAGTTTTATTTTTAGGTTTATTTTTTAGGTTCAGGTTTTTATTTAGTTTTTGTTTAATTTTCTTTTAGAGTTATTTTATTTATATTTTATGTTTAGTTTTTATTTTATTTGGGTTTTCATTTTTAGGTATATTTTATTTTTTAGTTTAGCTTAAGTTTTTATTTATTTTATTTAATTTTAGTTTTTTTTATTTTATTTCTTGCTTTAGGTTTAAGTTTAGGTTTTAGTTTAGGTTTTTATGTTATCTTATTATTTATTTTATTTAGTTTTAGATTTATTTATTTATTTTATTTTTTGTTTTATTTAGTTTAGGATTTAGTTTTTAGGTTTTTAGGGTTTAAGTTTTAGGGTTATTTTAGTTTAGGTTTAAGTTTATTTCATTTTTATTTTAGGTTTTGGATTTTTTTAGTTTATGGTTTAGGTTTTATTTTTTATTTATTTTTAAGTTATATTTTTAGGTTTAGAATTTTATTTAGTTTTTATTTTATTTTATGTCTAGTTTAGTTTTATTTAGGTTTATTTTGTTTTATTTAGTTTAGTTTAGGTTTTTATTTATATGTTTAGGCTTAGGTTTTAGTTTAGGTTTTATTTTATTTTATTATTTTATTTTATTTAGGTTTAGTTTTATTATCTTCTTTAGGTTTTATTTAGTTTAGGTAGGTTTAGGGTCAGTTAGTTTAAGGTAGGGTTTAGTGTTTAGTGGTTTTAGGGTTTAGTTTAAAGTTTAGGGTTTAGGGTTTAAGCCTTAGGGTTTGGTTGTTTTTAGGGGTCCCAGTTTAGGGTTTAGGGTTTAAGGTGAGTTTTTGGGTTTAGTGTTAGGGTTTTTTTTTACTTTTTTATTCTTTCATTTTTTAAATTAAGTAAAGTGTTTGGTTTAAGATTATTTAGTTTATTTAGTTTACCTTTTAGTTTAGTTTTTATTTTTTATTTTATTAGTAAGTTTAATTTTATTTTATTATTATTTTATTTAGGTTTTATTTAGTTTAGGTTTAGGTTTTATGTTTTAAAGTTTAGGAACTGAGGGTCCGGATAGTGGGCTCAGTAGTTTGGGGTTTGGGTTTTGGAGGGTCAGGTTTAGGGTTTTTAGGGTAGGGTTTAGGGTTCATGGTCTTTAGGCATGGTTGGGGTTGCACAGTGGGGTTTGGGTGGTTAAGGGTTTAGGATTTAGGTTTAGATTTAGGTTTAGTATTTTAGGGTTTAGGGTTTAGGGTATAGTGTTAGTATTCTTTTAAATTTTTTTAAATTAAGTAAACTGGTAAGTTTATGTTTATTTAATTTATTTTTAATTTAGTTTAGTTTTTTTTATTTAGGTTTATTTTATTTATATTTAGTTTAGAAACTATTTTATTTAGATTTATTTTAGTTTTAGGTTTCTTATTTTGGTTTATTTTTAGGTTTAAGTTTATTTTTAGTTTAGTTTTATTTTATTTTATTTTTTAGGTTTAGGTTTTATTTTTTTTTTTTAGGTTTTGGTTTAATTTTTTATTTTTATTTTTAGGTTTAAGCTTTAGTTTTTTATTTTAGGCTTATTTTTGAATTTTATTTTTTAGTTTAGGTTTAGTTTATTTTTATTTTATTTTATTTTGTTTTATTTTATTTAGTTTAGGTTTAGATTTTTTTAGGTTTAGGTTTAAGTTTTATTTATTTTAGTTTAGTTTATTTTATTTAAAGTTTAGGTTAATTTTATTTTTATTTAGGTTGAGGATTTTTTTTTAGTTTAAGGTTTAGGTTTTAATTTTTATTTATTTTAGTTTTTAAGGTTTAGATTTTTATTTAGTTTTTATTTTGTTTTATTTTAGGTTTATTTTATTTTTATTTTAGGTTTCATTTTTATTTTATTTAGGTTTTTGATTTTTAGGTTTATTTTATTTTATTTAGTTTAGTTTAGATTTTTTTGTTTAATTTATATTTTTATTTTATTTTATATTTTGGATTAGGTTTAGGTTTAGGTTTTTATTTTATCTTGTTTTTTATTTTGTTTAGGCTTAGGTTTATTTATTTATTTATTATATTTTTTAGGTTTATTTAGTTTAGGTTTAGGTTTTTTGTGTTTAGTGTTTAGTGTTTAGGGTTAGTTTAGGGTTTAGGGTTTAGGGTTATTTTAGTTTATTTTATTTTCATTTAGAATAGGTTTATTTTATTTTGTTAATTTTATTTTATTTTAGGTTTAGGTTTTGTTTTAAAGTTTAGCATTTAGATTTTATTTATTATTTATTTTAGGTTTATCTTCGGTTTAGGTTTTTTATTTAGTTTTTATTTTATTTTATTTTAGGTTTATTTTTTTATTTTATGTTTATTTTTTATTTTATTTAAGATTTTTTTTAGGTTTATTTTATTTTTTTAGTTTAGTTTAGGTTTTTAATAATTTTATTTTATTTTAGTTTTTTTCTCATTTTGTTTTAATTTTAGGTTTAGGTTTAGGTTTATGTTTAGGTTTTTATTTTATCTTATTTTTTATTTTATTTAGGTTTAGGTTTATTTATTTAGTTTATTTTTAGGTTTTATTTAATTTAGGCTTAGGTTTTTAGGTTTTTAGGGTTTAGGGTTATTTTAGTTTAGTTTATTTTAGTTTAAGTTTAGATTTATTTTATTTCATTTATTTTTAATATTTGAGATTTAGGTTTTTTTTTTAGTTTAGGGTTTAGGTTTTGTTTTTTATTTATTTTTAAGTTTTATTTTTAGGTTTATTTTTTAGGTTTACATTTTTATTTAGTTTTTATTTTATTTTATTTTATTTTAGGATTATTTCATTTTTATTTATTATTTAGTTTTTATTTTATTTGAGTTTTTTATTTTAGGTTTATTTTATTTTTTAGATTAGTTTTTTTTTCTAAGTTTAAGTTTTGTTTTAGGATTTAGTTTAGGCTTTCATTTTATTTCATTTTTTATTTTATTTAGTTTTAGATTTATTTATTTATTTTATTTTTTGGTTTTAATTAGTTTAGGTTTAAGTTTTTAGGTTTTCAGGATTTAGGATTAGGGTTATTTTACTTTAGGTTTGGGATTATTTTATTTTTATTTTAGCTTTAGGTTTTATTTTTTTATTTATTTTTAAGTTTAATTTTTAGGTTTATTTTTTAGGTATAGGTTTTTATTTTTTTATGTTTATTTTTTATTTTATTTAGGTATTCTATTTTTAGGTTTATTTTATTTTTTAGTTTAGTTTAGGTTTTTATTTATTTTATTCTAGTTTAGTTTTTATTTTTATTTTATTTTATTTATAGGTTTAGGTTTAGGTTTAAGTTTAGGTTTAAGTTTTAGTTTAGGCTTTTATTTTATTTTATTTTATTCTAGTAACACCATCCCAAACATATGATATATATATGAATCTTTCGTGAGGCTGAAGTAAAGTCCGTAAAATGAGCCCAATCATAATAATGAATGGATGTGAACAAACCCCTTATTAATATCCATATGAGTTGACCAAAAGTAATTGTAAAGGAAAAGATAACCCAATACCAAAAAATAGCACCAAATAAATATAGAACTATACCAAGAAAAAGATGCGTAACAAAAATCGATAATCCGGGATCAACAAACAACCAAGATAGCAAGACAGCAAAAGGCAGCAGCTATCCATAGTACCACCCATTCAAAATATACATTTCATTCCAAGGAGATAACAGCACAAGCCTAACTGAACCCAGATGGGAATAGAAACATCAACAGTTAATGTAGATCACAACTATCAAGAAATGAACATCAGCCCAGACACAAACAACAAGGGCAATCAAAAAGCCAACCCCAACAACAAAAAAGTTAGTGCAACATTGGAACCTACCAGAGGATAAATCAAAATGGGGATTCAAATTAGGGTCCTCATTAGAATCTAGAAAAATAAGACAACAGACAAAAAAATAGCCAAGATAGAAGTAAAACAAAGAAAAACAAGAAGGAAAGAAGATGGCCATAACCTCTCAATCAGAGTAGACATTGCAATAGTGAGTAACCAAGTAGATAGAGCATAAAAACATGGATCGAAAGCAGCAGCCCAGACACCAATGACCAAAAATAATCAGAACAATAAAGTCAAAAATAGCTTGCTGAACATAGGACCCTAAAGTCCTACAACCAACAAAGATAGAGCCAACATTGGAATCCCGAGAAACAAGGATAGCAAATATCCAAGGCAACAAAAAGCCAAGACAATGAAAACCAACTAGCTGGCCAGAGAACCACCCATTCAGAATAAACAGTGCAATAGATACAAGTTTAACTAAAAGAAGATGGAGAAAAGAGCAATAGATAAAGTAGTCCATAGAATTCAGATGATAAGCATATAATAAACCAATAAGGAGATTCAAATCAAAAGTAGTCAACAACTTCATTAGAGGCTTGAACAAAATAAACCAAAACCCCGTAAATAACATGTAGAGTATTAATCCAGTTCAGCCAACAACCCATATAGTAATTACCAAGAGGCTGGCCAAAAGTCTACCCATTCAGAGTAAATAGAGCATATGTAAAGATCCAAATAATCAGATGGAAAATCGCAGGGTTCTGCATAAAAGGCAAGAAATAGATAATAACGACAAAAGATAACACAAAAGGACCCTAAAATCCAAAAGCCAACAAAGTAGCAAAACAAAAATTACACCCACCATATAAAATTCCAATAAAAAATAGAGATGAAAAGTAGCAACAGAAAGGGTTCAAAAGATAATCAACAGAAAAAACCTTCCAGATAAGATGATTAAGCTAGCAGCTAAACCCACAACCACATTAAAGGCAAACTGAGAAGCCATAAAGGAAATCCAAACCTACAAGGAATTAATAAAATTGAACAAGAAATTGCAAAATATCTCTTGGCATATTGGGAATATGAGGTTGGGCAAAACAATCAGCAAGACAACACCAACAACACCCTAACTGATAAACAACCCCAAGAATGTTTGGGATAAAAGACTCAATGATCAAGACCATCCAACAACCAAGAAAGAAAATAATAGCAAGTTGGCTATAAACCAACCATTCAAATTATACAATGCATAAGTTAAATCCCGATAGTTAAGGAAGAGGTATGGCCAAGACTGGAACTAAGATGTAAAAGCGGGTGAAAATAGCAAGATCCTGTTTTAATAAAGACAAACATTCAAAAAATGAGAGATAAGAAACAGTCAAGTAGAAAAACAAAAGCCATCTTGCAGTCTACAACCTCAATAGAGGACAACTGAACAAAATAAAACAAAACCCCAAAAGCATCTTGAGGAGCAATAATCCAGATCAGCCAACATTCAGAACAGTAATTACCAACAAGCTGGATATGCACAATTTTAATAGAGCCAAAAGGTAAAAAACAATAGATTAATTGATCAGCAGTAGCCTGGATGAGAACAAAGACAAGAAGAACACTAGGCAACAAATAGCTAACAAACACAAGGTTAGCCAAAGGATAGAAACTAAAAAATCCAACAACCATAGTTAAAAACACTACAATTATTGCAACCATAGATAAGCCAATAAAAGCAAGTAAGCAACAGAGCTACCATAAGGGTTCAAAAGGGTATTATCAATGAAATCCTTTAAAGAAATCAAAGCTAGAACTACCCTCCTCGAGAAATCGACGAAAGGAATTCATTAAACAATACCAAACCTACAAGGAACCATTAATAATAACAAAGGTATTGCATTTTCTATCCTTACAGGTATGTAAGCTAGGGTTAGCATATACATTCAACAAATACATTAATCCAACTCCAAGACCTACCTTTTGGACAAAGGGCCCAAAATCCCAACATCTAATAATTAAACCTTTAACATAGATGTTGCATCTAGAAACAGCAAGACCCAAACAAGGTTGGGATAATTAAACCAACAAGAGATGCCACTTAGCTCATCAAAGGACCACAAGAAGGAGTAATATGATGATGCAAAATTCCAAAGAAGCAAAGAACACATTAACAAGAAAATAGTAGAGGCAAGAAGCTCCCCAATTAAAGCTAAGACAATTAAACTAACAAAGACGCACGAGATCAACAAGTAAACAACAAGGGATATCAAGTTGATGCATCAGCAAAGAAATGACAATGTTAAAGAGGTCATCATACCAAATCCAAAGTTTAGAAGCAATGGCCCCGTTAACAAAAACTTGATTCACATTCTCAATGTGAAAATAGCATTGACATATTTAAGGTAATTGAAAACCTTTACCCCACAACAAGGAGTCCACAGGGATGAAGTTTTTCAAAATATGCCAAGTAAGAACAAAGTAAGAAGTAGGGATATTGTTGTTCCAAAGTTTGAGAAACACATTGGAAGAATCATGAGTTTCTTTTCGAATCAAACATTTTAAAGTTGAAATCACCATTAAAAGGATGGTCTTGATTGGTAGGAATGATAGGATTATTAGTAAGCATGTTTAAGAGAAAGTAAGGAATATAATCAATAAGCTTACTAATGTTCCACATATTATTCTGCCAGAAAGATTTCACTTTATTAGTGGCAGTGGAATGGGTGGAAAGTAAGTCATCAATGGACCCACATCCAGTCCAATTATCTTGCCAAAAGTAGGAGGAGCCAGAGTTAATCGCCCAAAAAATTAAGGATTCTACATCCTAATTAATGGAACAAAGTCTTTTCCAAAAGAGTCTCTGCTTTATAAGGACAAATGAGTGCTCAATATTTATTGATATAAAATTAGCCCAAAGACTATTGTTACTCAAAATTCCACCAAAGCTTATAGGAAAAGCTTAGCTTTTGATTACATCCAAGGCCACCTTGACTAGGGTGCCACAACTTTAAACCAAGATGCATCATTTTAGAGGAGTTATTAGAGCCCCAAAAAAATTTGTTGTGAGTTCAATTATTGATTGAAATGGTCAAATGATGGTTTAGAGGAGATATAAAGGCATGGAGTTAAGAGTGCTCTTAATCAAGTGAGCACCACCAAAAAAGAGTAAATGGAATTCCCAAATAGAAATTTTATTATAGATTTTTTGGATTAGATCATCAAAAGATGAGATCTTTTACCTTTAAAAGCGGAGCCCAAAATAATTAATGGGAAGTTGATGTTCTGAAAATTAGTAATTCTCAAGATTTGATTGATCCTATTAGAAGGGATTTTAGAGGAAGGAATGAAACAACATTTTTCTTGAGAAAAGACCACTTTTCCAAATTTATTTAGAAGGCTCTTAATTAGTTAGTTTATTTAGTTTTAATTCATTAGTTTAGTTATTTAGGTTTATTTTTAGTTTAGTTATTATTATTGGTTTATTATTTTTATTAGTTATTACTTTATTTATTAAATTTTAGTTATTAAGTTTTTAGTTTAGTTAATTAGTTTATTTATTAATTATTATTAGTTATTAGTTAGTTGGTTTTATTAGTTATTAGTTTATTAGTTTAGTTATTATTAGTTAGTTATTTAGTTATTAGGTTTAGTTATTAGTTATTTTTATTAGTTATTAGTTTAGTTATTAGATTGTTTTAATTATTAGTTTATTAGTTTAGTTATTTTTAGTTAGTTATTAGTTTATTTGTTGGTTATTAGTTATTAGTAATTATTATTAGTTTAGTTATATTATTAGGTTTAGTTTTTGGTTTTGGTTTTTGGTTTTATTTAGTTTTTTATAAGTTATTATTTGGTTAGTTAGTTGGTTTTAGTTATTGGTTTAGTTATTATTAATTTATTAATTTATTTGGTTTATTAGTTTTTATTAGTTATTGGTTATTAGTTAGTTATTTGGTTTATTATTATTGGTTATTATTAATTATTAGTTTGTTTATGTTATTAATTTATTAGCTTTGGTTAGTTATTATTATTTATTAGTTTAGTTATTTTATTATTTATTTATTAGTTAGTTTTATAAATTATTAGTTTAGTCATTATTATTATTAGTTAGTTATTATTAGTTTAGTTTTTAGTTTTATGGTTTTGGTTATTATTAGTTATTGGTTTTTAAGTTTAGTTATTATTAGTTATTATTTTATTTTATTATTGTTTATTAGTTAGTTTAGTTATTTAGTTATTTATTAGTTAGTTAGTTATTAGTTTAATTTTATTATTATTAGTTAGTTATTAGTTTATTTATTAGTTTTATTATTATTAGTTTTTAGTTTTTAGTTTATTATTATTATTATGGTTTTAGTTTAGTTATTAATTTTATTTAGTTTATTAATTATTGGTTAGTTAGTTATTTATTAGTTAATTTAGTAGTTATTAATTTATTGGTTAGATGGTTATTGGTTAGTTTTATTTATTATTATTAGTTTGATTAGTTATTATTAGTTAGTTATATTTTAGTTTAGTTATTAGTTTATTTAGTTATTAGTTTATTAGTTTAGTTTTATTTATTAGTTATTTAGTTTAGTTATTATTAATTTATTGGTTTTGAGTTATTATTAGTAATTAGTTTAGTTATTATTATTATTATTATTATTATTATTATTATTAGTTAGTTTATATTATTTAGTTTTATTATTGTTACTGGTTATTTTTTATTAGTTTATTAGTTATTAATTATGTTTGGTTATTTATTAATAGTTTTATTAGGATATTATTTAGTTGTGGTTATTAGTTATTTGTTTATTAGTTTGGTTTAATTATTATTTATTTAGTATTGGTTATTATTATTAGTTAGTTATTTGTTTTTTGTTTTAGTTTAGTTATTAGTTTATTAGTTTTTGGTTGTTGGTTAGTTTTGGTTTTATGGTTATTATTGTTTATAAGTTTATTAGTTTAGTTTTTTATTTATTATTAGTATTATTAGTTGGTTAATTAATTGTATTACTTTAGTTTATTAGTTTATTAGTTATTTATTTATTATTTATTAGTTTAGTTAGTAGTTTTTTTTTATTGGTTGTTGGTTTTAATTTATTAGTTTATTTATTTATTAGTTTTGGTTTTTGGTTTTAGTTAGTTATTTAGTTATTATTATTGGTTAGTTAGTTATTATTGGTTTATTAGTTTTGTGGTTTTTATTATTTGGTTAGTTAGTTTTATTAGTTATTGTGGTTATTAGTTTATTAATTTAGTTATTATTATTATTATTATTATTATTAATTAATTATTTAGTTTATAGTATTATTAGTTTTTTTTATTGGTTTAGTTAGTTTTAGTTTTTTTATTATTATTATTTTATTTTTTATTATTATATTAGTTTGGTTTAGTTATTTTTTTATTTATTAGTTTTTAAGTTTTAATTATTTTAGTGTAGTTATTATTTGGTTATTAGTTTATTATTGGGTGTAATTATTAGTTAGTTAGTTATTAGTTAGTTAGTTTTTGGTTTAGTTATTAGTTAGTTATTAGTTTAGTTATTATTATTAGTTAGTTATTATTATTAGATTCTTAGTTAGTTATTAGTTTAGTTAGTTTTAGTCAGTTATTTAGTTTAGTTTTTAGTTGGTTATTAGTTTAGTTATTAGTTATTATTATTATTAGTTTTAGTTTTTATTACTTATTAGTTTAATTTATTAGTAGTTATTAGTTTTAGTTAGTTATTATTAGTTAGTTATTAGTTATTAGTTTAGTTAGTTTTATTAGTAAGTTTTAGTTATTAGTTTAGTTATTATTAGTTTTATAATTTAGTTATTATTATTAGTTATTAGTTAGTTTTTTATTTTATTAGTTTATTAGTTTAGTTATTTAGTTTAAGTTATTAATAGTTATTTATTTAGAAAGTTAATTTAGTTAGTTATTTTTTATTAGTTATTAGTTTTATTAGCTAGTTATTAGTTTTTAGTTTACTTAGTTATTTAGTTTTTAGTTTAGTTATTATTAGTTATTATTTTAGTTATTTAGTTATTTAGTTTTATTATTTATTATTAGTTTATTAGTTTATTAGTTTTTAGTTAAGTTTAGTTAGGTTTTTAGTTATTAATTATAAGTTTATGATTTTTTGGTTTTTATTTATTAGTTTTAGTTATTTTATGTTAATAGTTAGTTTTATTAGTTGGTTATTAGTTATTAATTTATTAGTTAATTAGTTATTATTAGTTATTAGTTTAGTTATTTAGGTTTATTAGTTATTTATTTATTAGTTTAGTTATTATTAGCTTTAGTTAGTTATTATTATTAGGTTTTTTTTATTATTAGTTTTTATTATTAGTTATTAGTTTTATTAGTTTATTAGTTATTAGTTATTAGTTTTTATTAGGTTAGTTAGTGCTTTTCTTAGAAAAGGATATTGAAAATAGTTGGATGAGATATTTTGATAAACTTTTTAATGAAGGATCTGAATGTACGATTGATTTTAGCAACCTTAATACCTAAACAAAAATAGAGAATTTTATTTTTATCATCGTATTAGTAAATCTGAAGTTAAAGAAGCTTTAAAGAAAATGAAATGTGGAAAAGCAGTAGGACCTGATGATATTTGAATAGAAATATGGAAATGTTTAGGAGATCAAGGAATTTCTTGGCTTACAAATCTTTTTATTGTTATTTTAAAGACTAAAAAGATGTTAGATGAGTGGAGAAAGAGTTTTTTTGGTTCCTATATTTAAGAATAAAGGTGATGCATAAGAGTGTGCAAATTATAGAGGAATTAAGTTAATGTGTCATACATTAAAATTATGGGAGAGAGTAATTGAGCATAGGTTATGATGTGATTCAAAAGTTTCTCAATCAATTTGGTTTCATGAGGTAGATCTACTATGGATGATATACATTTGTTAAGAGGTTTGATGGAGAAGTATAGAAAGTAGGAGGATTAACATATAATATTTATTGATTTAGAAAGCTTATGATAAAGTTTCAAGAGATGTTCTTTGGAGAGATCTAGAGAAAGGAGTTAGTATTGGTTATATTCAAGTCATTAAGGATATGTATACTAGAGCTGTTACTTGTGTCCAAACACAAGGAGGATTGACAAAACATTTTCCCATTTCAATTAGATTACATCAAGGATCAGCTTTAAGTCATTATCTTTTTTTCTTTAGTTATGGATGTTCTTACTATGCATTTATAGGAAGATGTACCTTCTTTGTATCTTTTTGATGACATTTTCTTATTGATAAGACTAGAGGAGTCCAAGAGAAACTTGAATTATGGAGGTCAACATTAGAGTCTAAAGGCTTCATTTAAGTGGATCTAAAGCTGAATATATGGAGTGTAATTTTAGTTGTAGAAGTTCTAGTGGTAGTGTTGTGACATTAGGTGAACAAATCATTAATAAGAGTGAGCGATTCAAATATTTAGGCTCTATTATTCAAAATGATGGTGAAATAGATGGAGATGTTATTAGTAGAATTCAAGTTGGTTGGTTGAAGTGGAGGAATGCATCTAACCTGTTGTGTGATAGAAAAGTTCCACTTAAACTTAAGGGAAAATTTTATAAGATGGTGGTAAGACCGCAATGACTTATGGTGCAGAATGTTGGCCAATAAAAGAGAAGCATAAGACTAAGTTAAGTGTTACAGAGATGAGGATGCTCAGGTGGATGAGTGGCTTTACTCTTAGAGATAAAATGTGAAATGAGTATGTTCAAGAAAAAGTTGGAGTAGCTCCAGTAACAGATAAGATTACAGATAGTCACCTTAGATGGTTTGGCCACATAAAGCGTCGGTCGTCCAATGACCCGATTAGGAGAGTAGATGCATTAGATTTGCCTAATGTTAAGAAAGGTAGAGGTAGACCTAAAAAGACTTGGTTAATATGTATAAAAAATGACCTTAGTATACTTGAATTAAATGAGAATTTGGCACAGAATAGGGCACAATGGAGACAAAGGATTCATATAGCCGACCCCACTTAGTGGGATAAAGTCTTGTTGTTGTTGTTGTTGTTGTTGTTGTTAGTTTATTATTAGTTATTATTAGTTTTTACTTAATTATTAGTTAGTTTAATAGTTATTAGTTAGTTAATTTTAAATTTATTTTTTAGTTAGTTTTATTAGCTTTATTAGTTATTATTAGCTATTATTTTATCAGTTTTAGGTTTAGTTAGTTATTTTTTTAGTTTATTAGATTTATTAATAGTTAGTTTTAATTATTAACTTATTAGTTTAGCTATTAGTTTATTATAGTTATTTAGTTTAGCTTATTAATTAGTTATTAGTTAGTTAGCTATTTATTTACTTTTATTAGTTAGTTAGTTATTAGTTTATTGGTTATTATTAGTTAGTTATTTTATTAGTTATTAGTTATTAGTTTAGTTATTTCTAGTTATTAGTTTATTAGTTTAGTTTTTTAGTTAGTAGTTTATTATTTTAGTTAGTCATTTAATTATTATTAGTCCAATTAGTTATTTAGTTAGTTATTTTATTGGTTTTATTAAGTTTTATTAGTTTAGTTTTAGTTATTAGTTTTAGTTAGTTATTAATTATTAATTTAATTTATTAGTTTTTTAGTTAGGTTTTATTATTAGTTTAGTTATTACTTATTAGTTTATTAGTTTTTATTTAGTTAGTTAATTAGTTTTTTAGTTTATTATTAGTTAGTTTATTTATTAGTTAGTTTTTTAGTTTTATTATTTAGTTATTAGTTTAGTTATTATTGGTTAGTTATTATTAGTTTAGTTTAGTTTATTTTAGTTTATTAGTTAGTTTATTTAATTATAAGTTTAGTTAGTTAGTTATTAGTTTAGTTATTAGTTTAGTTATTTAGCTTAGTTAGTTTAGTTATTATTATTAGTTATTAGTTTATTATTATTATTAGTTTAATCATTAGTTATTAGCTAGTTATGTTAATATTATTTGTTAGTTAGTTTTTAGTTTATTTTTTATTAGTTTTATTTTAGTTTATTAATTATTCTTATTATTTAGTTAGTTTACTTATTTATTATTAGTAAGTTATTAGTTTAGTTATTATTAGTTATTTTGTTTTATTTATTAGTTATTTTAGTTTTATTATTTAATTTGGTTTTATTTATTTTATTAGTTTATTTATTAATTATTAGTTATTAGTTATTAGTTTTATTAGTTATTATTAGTTATTAGTTTTTATTAGTTTATTTATTTAGTTATTTAGTTATTAGTTTAGTTAGTTTTATTAGTTTTATTAGTTATTAGTTATTATCATTAGTTAGTTTATTAGTTATTTTTCTATTAGTTATTATTATTAGTTATTTAGTTTTAGGTTTTAGTTTTATTATTATTTTATTAAGTTTTATTAGTTATTAGTTTATTAATTAGTTAGTTATTAGTTATTAGTTTATTAGTTTATTAGTTTATTAGTTTTATTATTTATTTTATTATTATTAGTTTTTAGTTTAGTTATTTTATTATTTATTTAGTTAATTATTATTAGTTATTAGTTTAGTTTAGTTACTTTTATTATTTTATTAGTTATTATTATTATTTTTTTAGTTTTATTAGTTTTATTATTAGTTATTAGTTATTAGTTTAGTTAGTTAGTTTATTTATTAGTTATTATTAGTTTAGTTATTAGTTATTATTTTTAGTTATTAGTTTTTATTTGGTATTAGTTTTAGTTTATTAATTTAGTTATTGAGATTTATTTAATTAATTTTATTATTTATTAGTTATTAGTTTAGTTATTTTATTAGTTAATTAGTTTATTAGTTTTTAAGTTATTAGCTATTAGTTTTAGTTATTAGTTGTTAGTTATTTAGGTTTATTAGTTATTTAGTTTGTTAGTTTATTTATTAGTTAGTTTAGTTATTTTAGTTTAGTTATTAGTTTAGTTATTATTATTTTTTAGTTATTAGTTATTATTATTAGTTATTAGGTTAGTTTTAGTTTAGTTATTAGTTATTGGTTATTATTATTAGTTATTGGTTAGTTATTATTTATTAGTTTTATTATTAGTTAGTTTTATTAGTTTTTTTTTTGTTATTAGTTATTATTATTAGTTTATTAGTTTAGTGATTAGTTTTATTAGTTTTTATTAGTTATTAGTTTAGTTTTATATTTTAGTTATTATTATTTAGTTATTATTAGTTATTATTTAGTTATTATTAGTTATTAGTTTTTATTATTTATTAAGTTTAATTGGTTATTTTTATTTAGTTTTTATTATTATTTGGTTTAATTAGTTTATTTAGTTTATTAGGCTTTATTTATTAGTTAGTTATTAGTTATTATTAGTTTTTAATTTATTATTAGTTATTAGTTATTAGTTTTAGTTTTTATTTTTTTTATTTTTTTATTTAGTTATTAGTTTTATTATTAGTTTAATTATTTAGTTATTATTTAGTTAGTTATTATTTAGTTATTTTAGGTTTAGTTTAGTTATTATTAGTTAATTAGTTTTATTATTATTATAAGTTTGGTTACTAGTTATTATTATTATTAGTTATTATTTTAGTTTTAGTTTTTAGTCATTAAATTTTATTAGTTTTATTAAGTTTTTTAGTTATTATGGTTTTTTATTAGTTTTTTATTAGTTTATTAGTTTATTAGTTTAATTAGTAGTTTAACTAGTCATTAGTTAGGTTTATTAGGTATTAGTCTATTTTGTTTTATTAATTATTAGTTTAGTTTTTTTTAGTTATTAGTCATTTGTTATTTAGTTTATTAATTTATTTTAGTTAATTTTATTTATTTTTAATTATTTATTAGTTATTTATTAGGTTTATTAGTTATTAGGTTAGGTTTTAGTTTAGTTATTAGGTTATTATTAGTTATTATTTATTAGTTTTGTTAGTTTTTATAAGTTATGAGTTTTTTAGTTTTAGTTATTAGTTAGTTATTAGTTTAGTTATTATTTATTTTTTTAGTTTTAATTTAGTTATTAGTTATTAGTTAGTTTAGTTTTATTATTAGTTATTAGTTAGTTTAGTTTTTTTATTTTTAGTCATTAGTTATTAGTTATTAGTTTATTAGTTTATTAGTTTAGTTTAATTTTTTAGTTTTATTAGTTAGTTTATTAGTTTAGTTTTATTAGTTAGTTAGTTTTTAGTTATATTAGTTATTAGTTTAGTTGTTTATTTAGTTATTAGTTTATTATTAGTTCAGTTAGTTAGTTATTATAGTTTTATTAGTTATTCATTAGTTAGTTTAGTTATTAGTTATTAGTTTATTATTAGTTTTATTATTTTATATTTATTATTATTATTTAGTTATTGTTATTAGTTTATAGTTAGTTATTAGTTATTATTATTATCAGTTATTAGTTTTATTACTTTAGCTAGTTTTTAGTTAGTTATTAGTTTTTATTAGTTATTAGTTAATTAGTTTATTAGTTTTATTAATTAGTTAGTTTATTAATTTTATTATAAGTTATTAGTTAGTTTATTAGTTTTAGTTAGTTATTATTATTAGTTTTTAGTTTAGTTTTATTTAGTTATTATTAGTTATTAGTTTTTTATTAGTTAGTTAGCTATTAGTTATTATTAGATATTAGATGAGTTATTTAGGTCTATTTATTAGTTATTAATTATTAGTTTAGTTATTTTAGTTTTATTATTTAGTTTTTATGTTTTAGTTTAGTTAGTTATTAGTTTAGTTGTTAGTTTTATTATTAGCTATTAGTTTATTATTAGTTTTAGTTATTAATTATTTTTATTTTTAATAGTTTAGGTTTAGGTTTTGGTTTTTTTATTAGTTTTAGTTTATTAGTAATCTTTATTAGTTAGTTATTAGTTATTAGTTAGTTTATTATTTTTATTAGTTAGTTTATTCTTTTTATTAGTTATTTGTTTTTAGGTTTTAGATCATTATTATTACTTTAGTTATTATTAGTTTAGTTATTATTTTAATTATAAATTTATTATTATTGTTAGTTTATTAGTTTTATTAGTTATTAATTTAGTTATTAGTTTATTATTATTAGTATTATTAGTTTAGTTTATTATTAGTGTTATTAATTTTAGTTTATTATTAGTTAGTTTTATTATTAGTTAGTTATTTAGTTAGTTATTAGTTTAGTTATTAGTTAGTTATTTAGTTAGTTTTAGTTTTTAGTTATTAGTCCAATTAGTTAGTTATTATTATTAGTTTAGTTATTAGTTATTATTAATTATTTTAGTTATTTTGGTTTTATTAGTTTAGTTTATTAGTTATTAGTTTAGTTTTTTATTAGTTATTTGTTAATATTAGTTTAGTTATTTAGTTTTATTTTTATCAGTTAAGTTGTTAGTATTATTAATTTTTATTAGTATTTATTAGTTAGTTTATTAGTTAATTGTTATTTTATTTTAATTATTAGTTATTGGTTCTTATTAGTTAGTTTTTAGTTTTATTAGTTTAGTTTATTTTTTATTAGTTATTAGTTAGTTTTATTAGTTATTATTATTATTATTATTATTTAGATAGGTTTATTTGTTTTATTATTTTAGTTTATTAGTTATTATTAGTTAGTTTTAGTTTTATTTAGTTTATTAGTTATTGGTTATTAGTTTTATTAGTTTTTTAGTTATTAGTTAGTTTTTATTATTATTAGTTAGTTATTATTAGTTTGTATTAGTTAGCTAGTTTTTATATTAATTTTAGTTAGTGATTAATTAGTTATTAGTTTATTTGTTTATTAGTAATTAGTTTAGTTATTATTAGTTATTAGTTTATTGGTTTATTAGGTTTAGTTATTATATTTTTAGCTAGTTAGTAAGTTATTAGTTTTAGGTTAGTTTATTATTATTTAGTTAGTTCATAGTTATTTTTAGTTTATTAGTTTTAGTTTAGTTATTATTAGTTTTAGTTATTTAGTTTAGTTATTATTTATTATTATATATGATTTTAGTTATTATTTTAATTTTATTTAGTTATTAGTTAGTTCTTAGTTTAGTTTATTAGTTATTATTAGTTATTAGTTATTAATTATTAGTTTTTATTAGTTATTATTTATTAGTTAGTTACTTAGTTTTAGTTATTAGTTAGTTATTAGTTTTACTATTTTAATAATATTAGTTTTTTAATTATTAGTTATTTATTCATTTTTTTATTATTTAGTTAGTTATTAGTTTTTAGTTATTATTAATTTAGTTATTATTAGTTTAGTAATTAGTTAAATTTTATAGTTTAGTTATTCAATTTAGTTATTAGTTTAGTTATTAGTTATTAGGTTTTTTAGTTTAGTTTATTTATTAGTTTAGTTAGTTTTATTAGTTATTATTATTTGTTTATTATTACTTTATAATTAGTTATTGGTTTAGTTATTAGTTATTATTATTATTTATTGGTTATTATTATTATTGGTTTATTAAGTTTAGTTTTATTATTAGTTTTTTAGTTTTACTATTTATTAGTTTAGTATTATTATTACTTAATTTATTTATTAGTTTAGTTATTAATTTTTAGTTAATTAGTTTATTATTATTAGTTTTTTGGGTTTGGTTTAGTTAGTTACTACTTTTTTTAGTTTTAGTTTTTTAGTTTATTGGTTTAGTTTATTAGTTTATAGTTATTTAATTTATTAGTTAGGTTTGGTTATTAGTTAGTTTTGGTTTATTATTAGTTTATTGGGTTATAGTTTAATTAGTTTTAGTTAGTTTAGTTAGTTTATTAATTTTAGTTTATTATTATTTATTATTAATTTAGTTATTAGTTTATTAGTTAGTTATTAGTTTTATTATTAGGTTTATTAGTTTTAGTTTTAGGTTTAGTTATTAGTTATTTATTTTATTAGGTTTTAGTTTAGTTATTATTAGTTATTAGTTAGTTATTTATTAGTTATTAGTTTATTTAGTTTTATTTATTTAGTTATTAGTTTTATTAGTTAGTTATTAGTTTTATTTATTAGTTAGTTTATTAATTTTTTATTAGTTAGTTAGTTAGTTATTTTTAGTTATTATTAGTTATTAGTTTTTATTAGTTTAGTTATTTATTAGTTAGTTTTATTAGTTTATTAGTTATTAATTATTAATTATTAGTTAGTTATTAGTTAGTTAGTTATTATTAGTTATTAGTTAATAGTTTTATTAGTTCTTATTATTTAGTTTAGTTTATTAGTTTTTATATATTTAGTTATTTATTATTAGTTATTTATTTATTAGTTTTATTAGTTATTGGTTATTTAGGTTTTAGTTAGTTATTATTAGTTATTTTTATTTATTAGTTTTAGTTTAGTTTTTTGGTTTTTAGTTAGTTATTAGTTTAGTTTATTTTAGATAGTTATTAGTTAGTTATTAGTTTAGTTATTTAGTTTAGTTTATTATTAGTTTAGGTTTTATTAGTTATTATTAGTTAGATTAGTTTATTAGTTTTTAGTTATTAATTTATTAGTTTATTAGTTTAGTTTTGATAGTTATTAGTTATTAGTTTTAGTTAGTTAGTTTTTAGTTATTATTATTAGTTATTAGTTTATTATTAGTAATTATTAGGTTTAGTTTATTAGTTTTTTATTATTAGTTTTATTAGTTTAGGTTTAGTTATTAGTTTAGTTATTTATTTATTTTATTAGTTTTCTTAGGTTTTATTATGAGTTATTAGTTAGTTAGTTTTATTAGTTATTAGTTATTATTAGTTATTAGTGATTATTATTAGTTATTAGTTAGCTTTATTAGTTATTAGTTCAATTTATTAATTTAGTGTTAGTTTTTATTTAGTTATTTAGTTTTATATTAGTTATTAGTTTTAGTTTATTAGTTTTATTAGTTTTTAGTTAGTTTAGGTTATTATTTAGTTATTAGTTTAGTTATTTAGTTTTAGTTATTATTAGTTATTAATTTATTAATTTTATTAGTTTAGTTATTAGTTTATTAGTTAGTTATTAGTTTATTAGTTTTAGGTTTAGTTAGTTTGTTAATTTTAGTTAGTTTAGTTAGTTTTTAAGTTATTTTTATTATTAGTTAGTTTAGTTATTATTAGTTTTTAGTTATTAGTTTAGTTATTAGTTTATTAGTTAATTATTATTATTATTAGTTAGTTTATTAATTTTTGATTAATTACTTTTTAGTTAGTTATTAGTTTAGTAATTAGTTTAGGTTTATTAGTTAGGCTTTTTAGTTAGTTTGGAATTAGTTTAGTTATTAGTTATTTATTATTAGTTTTATTAGTTATTAGTTTATTAGTTTATTAGTTTAGTTTTTATTATTAGTTTTTTTGGTTTTATAGTTTATTAGTTTAGTGAATTTTTTGTTTATTAGTTATTAGGTTTATTAGTTAGTTATTTAGTTTTAATTATTAATTATTTTTGTTTTATTAGTTTATGTTAGTTATTAGTTTAGTTATTTTATTAGTTATTATTATTAGTTTATTAGTTTAGTTATTAGTTATTATTATTAGTTATTTTTTAGTTTATTATTAGTTAGTTTTTAGTTTTAGTTATTATTAGTTAGTTTTATTAGTTATTAGTTTAGTTATTTTATTAGTTTTTTATTATTATTTATTATTATTTTTGGTTTAGTTTTATTATTTTATTATTAGTTTATAGCTTTAGTTATTAAGTTTTAGTTATTAGGTTTATTAGTTTAGTTAGTTTGTTATTTAGTTATTATTATTATTAGTTTAGTTTTATTATTAGTTATTAAGTTTATTAGTTTTATTTTATTTTAGTTTTTAGTTTATTAATTTATTTGTTATTTAGTTATTAGTTTATTATTATTTTTATTTAGTTATTAGTTTTAGTTTTAGTTAGTTTTATTAGTTTTATTTAATTATTAATTATTAGTTTAGGTTTTATTAGTTAGTTTTTAGTTTATTAGTTTTATTAGCTTATTAATTTATTATTATTACTTTTATTTTTATTAGTTAGTTATTATTATTAGTTTATTAGTTTTAGTTTTATTATTATTAGTTAGTTTTTTTAGTTTTATTAGTTTATTAGTTAGTTAGTTTTAGTTTTTAGTTTAGTTTTTATTAGTTTAGTTATTAGTTATTAATTAATTATTATTAGTTTAGTTTAGTTATTTATTAGGTTATTATTATTAGTTTTATTAGTATAGCTATTAGTTTAATTATTAGTTTTTTAGTTTATTTATTAGTTATTAGTTGGTTATTGGTTTAGGTTTAGTTATGGTTATTAGTTTATTAGTTTTATTAATTTTTTATTGGTTAGTTATTTTATGGTTTAATTTAGTTATTAGTTTATTATTTTATTTTTATTTAGTTAGTTTTTATTGGTTATTATTGGTTGGTTATTAGTTAATTGGTTTATTAGTTTATTATTATTATTATTATTATTATTATTATTATTATTATTATTATTATTAGTTGGTTAGTTAGTTTATTAGTTAGTTATTAGTTAGTTATTAGTTTCAGCTATTATTAGTTTTAGTTTATTAGTTTAGTTATTAATTATTTAGTTTATTATTATTAGTTTTAGGTTTAGTTATTAGTTTAGGTAATTTCTTAGGTTTATTAGTTTTAGTTAGTTTATTTTTTAGTTTATTAGTTGTAAGTTTAGATTGTTTTAGTTTTATTAGTTATTAGTTATTAGTTTTAGTTAGTTTTTAGTTTAGTTATTATTTTTATTAGTATTAGTTTTAGTTAGTTAGTTATTAGTTAATTAGGTTATTTATTAGTTAGTTACTTTATTATTAGTTATATGTTATTATTATTAGTTTTAGTTAGTTTTATTAGTTTATTAGTTAGTTAGTTATTAGGTTTAGTTTTATTAGTTTATTAGTTTAGTTATTTAGTTATTTAGTTTTATTAGTTTTGTTTTATTTTTTAGGTTTAGGTTTTATTTTTTATTCTTAAGATTAGTTTAGGTTTTTATTTTATTTTTTTAGGTTTAGGTTTTAGGTTTTTCTTTTAGGTTTATTTTTAGGTTTTATTTTTTAGTTTAGGTTAAGATTTATTTTTAGTTTTTTTTATTTTATTTAGTTTAGGTTTAGTTTTTTTTTAGGTTTAGGTTTAGGTTTTATTTATTTTGTTTATTTTATTTTTATTTTTAGTTAGTTTTTTTTTTGTTTAGGGTTTAGGTTTTATTTTTATTTCTTTTTTAGATTTATCTTTTAGGTTTAGGTTTTTATTTTATTTTTATTTTATTTTATTTTAGGTTTATTTTATTTTTATTTTATGTTTAGTTTTTATTTTCTTTAAGTTTTTTATTTTTAGGTTTATTTTTTTTTTTAGTTCAGTTTAGGTTTTTATTTAATTTATTTTAGTTTTGTTTTTATTTTTATTTTATTTTATTTTGAGGTTTAGATTGAGGATTTTATTTTATTTTATTTAGGTTTAGGTTTTTTTATTTATTTTATTTTTATATTTTATTTAGTTTAGGTTTAGGTTTATTGATTTTTAGGGTTTAGGGTTTAGGGCTAGTTTAGAGTTTAGAGTTTAAGCTTTTTGGGTTTAGGGTTTAGGGGTTTAGGGGTTTAGGGTCTAGAGTTTAGGGTTCTAGGCTTAGGGTTTAGGGTTTAGGGCAAGGATTTTTATAATTCTTTTAATTTTTATTTTTTAAAATAAGTAAATTGGTAGGTTTAGGTTTATTTAGTTTATTTTTTATTTATTTTTGTTTATTTTATTTTTATTTTTATTTAGGTTTATTTTTATTTTTATTTTTATTTTATTTAGTTTATTTATTTTAAGTTTATTTATTTTAGTTTAGTTATTTTATTTTTGTTTATTTTTTGGTTTTAGTTTTGGTTTAGGTTTAGGTTTAGGTTAGTTTAATTTTAGTTATTATTATTATTATTATTAGTTTTAGTTATTAGTTTATTTAGTTAGTTATTAGTTTAATTATTAGTTTTTATTAGTTATTATTAGGTTATTATTAGTTTTATTATTAGTTTAGTTAGTTTAGTTAATTTTATTATTAGTTATTATTTTATTAGTTTTGTTAGTTTTATTTTTTTTTATTATTATTAGTTATTAGTTATTATTATTAGTTTCTTTTTAGTTGTATTATTAGTTATTAGTTATTAGTTTTTGTTAGTTTATTATTATTAATTAGTTTTATTAGTTATTTAGTTTAGCTATTTTAGTTAGTTATTCAGTTTTATTGGTTATTATTATTTAGTTTTTAGTTTTTAGTTTAGTTTAGTTAGTTATTTAGTTATTAGTTTTAGTTTTAGACATTTTATTATTTAGTTATTAATTAGTTATTATTTATTAGTTATTAGTTAGTTATTAATTTTTTTTATTAGTTTATTATTTATTAGTTTTATTAGTTAGTTTTTTTTAGTTATTATTAGTTTATTAGTTAGTTTGTTTTTATTTGTGTTATTAGTTTAGTTATTAGTTTAGTTTTGGTTATTAGTTTTATTAGTTTTTAGTGTTTAGTTTATTATTATTGGTTTTTTTTTTTACTTATAATTAGTTAGGTTATTAGTTTTTTATAGTTTTAATTATTAGTTAGGTTATTTTTTATTAGTTATTAGTTTAGTTTTAGTTATTTAGTTTTTTATTGGTTTTATTATTTAGTTTATTAGTTATTATTTTTTGGTTTATTAGTTTAATTTATTATTTTTTGGTTATTAGTTTTTTGGTTATTAGTTTTGGTTATTAGTTTTTTATTGGTTTTATTATATTATTATTAGTTAGTTAGTTTTATTTTATTAGTTTAGTTATTTAGTTTTATTATTATTTTTTAGTTAGTTTTATTATATTTAGTTTAGTTATTTGTTCTATTAGTTTAATATTGTTACTATTATTATTTTTTATTACGTTAGTTTTTATTAGTTATTAGTTTGATAATTAGTTTTATTATTATTCTTTTGTTATTTTTTTATTATTTTGGTTTTTTAGTTAGTGAGTTTTAGTTAGTTTTGGTTATTGGTTTTTTAGGTTTGATTAGTTTGGTTATTGGTTATTAGTTACTTAGTTTGGTTATTTTTAATTTTGGTTTAGTTTAATTATGGTTATTATTATTTAATTAGTTATTATTAGTTTTAGTTTACTAATTACTAGTTTTTTTAGTTATTAGCTTAGTTATTAGTTAGGTTATTAGTTAATTATTATTTAGTTATTATTAGTTAGTTAATTATTAGTTATTATTATTAGTTTATTATTAGTTATTATTTAGTTAACATTATTTATTAGTTTATTATTAGTTAATAGTTATTAGTTTAGTTAGTTTTTTAGTTATTATTATTTATTAGTTTTTATTATTAGTCATTAGTTTAGTTATTTAGTTTATTAGTTATTTAGTTAGTTTTATTATTAGGTTTATTTTTTTGGTATTAGTTTTCTATAGTTATTAGTTTTTATTAGTTTAGTTATTTAGTTTGGTTATTTATTATTAATTTAGTTTGTTATTTTATTAGTTATTAGTTAGTTAGTTATTTAGTTTAGTTATTAGTTTAGTTAGTTTATTAGTTAGTTTAGTTATTAATTTTAGTTATTAGTTTTTATTTATTAGTTAGTTTTTATTAGTTTTATTATTTATTTATTAGTTTATTATTATTTTGGTTTATTAGCTATTAGTTAGTTAGTTATTATTAGTTAGTTATTAGTTTATTAGTTTAGTTATTAGTTATTAGTTATTAGTTATTGGTTTTATTAGTTGGTTATTAGTTAGTTATTAGTTTAATTATTATTTAGGTTTAGTTAGTTTTAGTTATTAGTTAGATTTTAGTTTTTATTAGTTATTAGTTAGTTTTATTAGTTATTCTTATTATTAGTTATTAGTTTATTTACTTTTATTATTTATTATTAGTTAGTTAGTTAGTTATTTTATTTAGTTATTAGTTTTATTAGTTATTAGTTTTTAGTTATTATTATTGATTTTTTAGTTTAGTTTATTAGTTAATTATTAATTATTAGTTTAGTTAATAGTTTAGTTATTATTAGTTATTTTGTTTTAGTTTAGTTAGTTATTTATTATTAGTTTTTAGCTTTTTTATTATTGGTTAGTTAGTTTAGTTATTAGTTTATTAGTTATTAGTTATTATTAGTTAGTTATTTAGTTTAGTTATATAAGTTAGTTATTATTAGTTATTAGTTAGTTAGTTTTAGTTTATTAGTTTAGTTTATTAGTTATTTAGTTTATTAGTTTAGTTTAGCTTTTTTTACTTTAGTTTAGTTATTGGCTATTTAGTTTTTGTTATTAGGTTTTTAGTTTTTAATTAGTTTTAGTTATTAGTTTATTAGTTAGTTTTTGGTTTGGTTAGTTTATTTAGTTAGTTTTATTTTATTATTATTATTATTATTATTAATTTAAAATTAGTTGTTAGTTTATTAGTTTTTATTAATTTATTATTATTATTATTATTCTTAGTTAAAATTATTAGTTATTAGTTTATTTATTAGTTTAGTTTGTTATTGGTTATTAGTTAGTTTTAGTTTATTAGTTTTATTAGTTATTTAGTTATTAGTTTTATTAGTTTATTAGATTTATTAGTTTTTTATTAGTTAGCTTATTAGTTTATTTAACTATTAGTTTAGTGGTTTTCAGTTAGTTTAGTTATTTAGTTTTATGAGATTTTTATTAGTTATTTTAGTTTTTTATTTAGTTTTTTTATTAGTTTTATTATTTAGTTATTATTATTAATTTTTAGTTATTTGTTTAGCTTTTAGTTTATTAGTTAGTTAATTATTATTTATTATTTATTTTATTATTAGTTTAGTTATTAGTTTTTTAATTTTATTAGTTATTTATTAGTTTAGTTTTTATTAGTTATTAGTTTAGTTAGTTATTAGTTTTTAGTTAGTTTATTATTAGTTATTAGTTATTAGTTTTAGTTAGGTTAGTTATTTATTAGTTATTATTATTAGTTTTATTAGTTATTTAGTTTAGTTATTATTATTATTAGTTTTAGTTTATTAGTTTATTAGTTTATTAGTTTATTATTTTTTTAGGTTTTATTATTAGTTAGTTTAGTTAGTTTTATTAGTTATTAGTTTAGTTTAGTTATTTAGTTATTTAGTTTATTATTATTAGTTATTATTATTTAGTTTATTAGTTAGTTAGTTTAGTTTATTTTTATTATTATTAGTTTATTATTTAGTTCTTAGTTTATTATTTTTTAGTTTATTAGTTTTATTAACTTTTTAGTTTATTAGTTTATGTTGTTATTAGTTATTAGTTTTAATAGTTTATTATTAGTTATTATTTAGTTTTTTATTAGTTTTCATTATTATATCTAGTTATTAATATTTGTTATTAGTTTATTAGTTTATTTTTATTAGTTATTAGTTTAGTTATTAGTTTTCTAGTTTATTAGTAGTTTTTTATTATTTAATAGTTTATTAGTTAGGTTTTTAGTTAGTTATTAATTTTTAGTTTTTAGTTTTATTAGATATTAGTTATTAGTTTATTTAGTTTATTATTATTAGTTATTAGTTAGTTATTTATTATTAGTTTAATTTTATTAGTTATTTAGTTATTTGGTTTAGTTAGTTATTATTAGTTTTAGTTATTAGTTTATTAGTTAGTTAGTTTAGTTTAGTTAGTTAGTTTATTTAGTTTTTATTAGTTATTAGTTATTATTATAACTTTTAGTTTTATTAGTTATTAATTTAGTTGTTAATTATTAGTTTTAATTATTGTTAGGTTTAGGTTTAGGTTTAGTTATTAGTTAGATATTATTGGTTTATTATTATTAGTTTAGCTATTATTAGTTTATTATTATTAGTTAATAATTTTTTATTAGTTAGTTATTTATTTTGTTATTATTATGAGTTATTAGTTATTAGTTAGTTAGTTTTTTTAGTTAGTTTTAATGAGTTATTAGTTTAATTAGTTTTATTAATTTATTAGTTATTTTAGTTATTGTTTATTTTATTTTATTTAGTTTAGGGTTAGTTTTTTTAGGTTTAGGTTTATTTTTAGGTTTTATTTTATTAGTTTTTTTTAATTATTAGTTAGTTTTATTAGTTTTTATTAGTTTTTATTTTTTAGTTTAAGTTTAGGTTTATTTTTAGTTTTTTTTTTATTTTGTTTAGCTTAGGTTTTGTTTTTTTAGGTTTAGGTTTAGGTTTTATTTATTTTAGTTTAGTATATTTTAGTTTAAGTTTAGGTTTATTTTATTGCTATTTTAGGTTTAAGATTTTTTTAGTTTAAGGTTTAGGTTTTATTTTTTATTTATGTTTAGGATTTTTTTAGGTTTATGTTTGTATTTAATATTTATTTTATTTTATTTTAAGATTTTTTTGGTTTAGTTTTTATTAAATTTAGGTTTCTTATTTTAGGTTTGTTTTATTTTTTTAGTTTAGTATAGGTTTTTGTTTAATTTTTTTATTTTGTTTATATTTTTATTTTATTCTATTTTTAGGGCTAGGTTTACATTTTGGTTTTAGTTTAGGTTTTTATTTTATCTTATTTTTTATTTTGTTTAGGTTTAAGTTTATTTATTTATTTATTTTATTTTTAGGTTTTATTTAGTTTAGGTTTAGGTTTTTAGTGTTTAGGGTTAGTTTAGGGTTATTTTAGTTTAGGTTATTTTTAGTGAGGTTTAGGTTTATTTTATTTTGTTGATTTTATTTTTATTTTAGGTTTAGGTTTTTTTTAGTTTAGGGTTTAGATTTAATTTTTTATTTATTTTTAGGTTTATCTTTTAGGGTTAGGTTTTTATTTAGTTTTTATTTTATTTTATTTTAGGTTTTTTTATTTTATGTATAGTTTTTATTTTCTTTAAATTTTTTATTTTTAGGTTTTTATTTAATTTATTTTATTTTAGTTATTATTTTTTTATTTTATATTTCTAGGTTTAGGTTTACGTTTCTATTTTATTTTATTTTAGGTTTAGGTTTTTTTACTTATTTTATTTTTAGGCTTTAGTTAATTTTGGTTTAGGTTTTTCTATTTTAAGGTTTAGGGTGTAGTGTTTAGGGCTAGTTTAGGCTTTAGGGTTTAGTGTTTAAGGTTTAGGGTTTAGGGTTTAGGTTTAGCGTTTAAGCTTTTAGGGTTTAGGGTTTATGTTTTTAGACTTTATGGTTTAGGGTTTTGGGGTTTAGGGTTTAGGGTTTAGGGTTTAGGGTTATAATTTTTTTTTTAATTTTTAAATTTTTTTTAAAATAAGTAAACTAGTAGGTTCAGGTTTATTTATTTTATTTTTTATTTATTTATGTTTTATTTATTTTGGTTTATTTTTATTTTTATTTAGTTTAGTTTATTTATTTTAGGTTTATTTATTTTAGTTTAGGTATTTTATTTTTATTTTTTATTTGTTTAGGTTTAGGTTTAGGTTTATTTTTTAGTTTAGTTTTATTTTTATTTTATTTTTTAGATTTAGGTTTTAATTTTTTTTATTTTTAGGTTCAGTTTAGGTTTTAATTTTACTTTTAGGTTTAAGTTTTAGGGTTTTATTTTAAGTTTATTTTTAGGTTTTATTTTCTAGTTTAAGTTTAGGTTTATTTTTAGTTTGTATTATTTTATTTAGTTTAGGATTAGTTTTAGGTTTAGTTTATTTTAGGTTTATGTTTTGGTTTTATTTATTTTAGTTTAGGTTTAGGTTTAGGTTTTATTTTTTTTATTTATTTTAATTTTTTTAGGTTTATTTTTTTTTAGGTTTAGTATTTTTTAGTTTATTTTTATTATTTTAGGTTTAGTTTTTATTTTATTTAGGTTTTTAATTTTTAGGTTTATTTTATTTGTTAGTTTAGTTCTAGTTTTTATTTATTTTATTTTAGTTTAGTTTTTATTTTTATTTTATTTTATTTATAGGTTTAGGTTTAGGTTTTAGTTTAGGTTTATATTTTATCTTATTTTTATTTTATTTAGGTTTAGGTTTATTTATTTATTTTATTTTTTGATTTTATTTAGTTTAGGTTTAGGTTTTTAGTTTTATGGTTTAGGGTTTAGGGTTTAGAGTTATTTTAGTTTTGTTTATTTTAGTTTAGGTTTAGGTTTATTTTATTTTGTTTATTTTATTTTTTTGGGTTTTAGGGTTTGGGGTTTAGAGTTTAGGATTTAGGGTTAGGTGTTTAGGATTTAGGGTTTAGGATTTAGAGTTTAGGGTTTAGCATTTAGGGTTAAGTTTTTTTTAATTTTTAATTTTTCTTTTTGTTTTTAAATTAAGTAAACCGGTATGTTTAGGTTTATTTTTTATTTAGTTTATTTTTTATTTATTTTTAATTTATTTATGTTTATTTTTATTTTTATTTAGTTTAGTTTATTCATTTTAGCTTAGATCTTTTATTTTAGTTTATTTTTTAGGTTTAGGTTTAGGTTTATTTTTCAGTTTAGTTTTATTTTTATTTTATTTTTTAGGTTTAGGTTTTATTTTATTTTTTTAGGTTTAGGTTTTAGGTTTTTCTTTTAGGTTTATTTTTAGTTTTATTTTTTAGTTTAGGTTTAGATTTATTTTTAGTTTATTTTATTTTATTTAGTTTAGGTTTAGTTTTTTTTAGGTTTAGGTTTAGGTTTTATTTATTTTTTTTATTTTAGTTTTATTTTAGGTTTAGGATTTTTTTTTGTTTAGGGTTTAGGTTTTATTTTTTATTTATTTTATGACTTACGTTTAGGTTTAGGTTTTTATTTTATGTTTATTTTATGTTTAGTTTTTATTTTCTTTAAGTTTTTTCTTTTTACGTTTATTTTATTTCTTAGTTAAGTTTAAGTTTTTATTTAATTTATTTTAGTTTAGTTTTTTTTTTAAATTTCTAGGTTTAGGTTTAGGTTTTTATTTTATTTTATTTTATTTAGGTTTAGGTTTTTTTATTTGTTTTATTTTTAGGTTTAGGTTTTTTTATTTTAACATTTTAGGGATTAGGGTTTAGGGTTTAGGGTTAGTTTAGGGTTTAGGGTTTGAGGTTTAGAGTTTAGGGTTTAACATAGGTTTTATGGTTTAAGGTTTAGGGTTTAGGCTTTTTGTGTTTTAGGAACCCCATATAGGGGAATTTTATTGCTAGAAAGAAAGGGTTACAAGGTCCTTAAAAGAGGGCAAACTCAAAACTACCGCTCAAAGAGCTACATTCAACCTAAAGAGTAAATCCCCTATCTAAGTACATCCAAAAAAAAGCAAAAGAAAAAAGAAAGCAACAACAAAGATACAAAGACAACATAAGAAAAGCTAAGGGGTGTGAAAGCTTTAGAAGATGAGAAGAGCCAACCACCAGTATTAACCTACAAAGAACTAGAAAAGGAACCAAGCGTAGAAAATAAAATTAGAATAAAGTTTGAGAATGAAATTAGCACAATAAAGAGGAAGCTCAAAAGGAATAAAATAAAGAAAATTAATAAGAGTTTGAAAAGAGTGGCTTAGGCTCTATCACCATAAGAATGGGGCAACCCCAAACATGAGCATCCATACTTCAATGAAGGGTTACATCATACTTGCTACCAAAAGTTATAGTGAAATCATCAACCATCATAGCAGCATACTTGGTGGAAGGCGATAACCCATAGGAATGGAGATCATATGATCTTAGTACCTTAGTACCTACATACCAAGCACAAGCAAAGCAAACATAGAAAAAATAACCACTATTCACCTAGTCAATTAATTGCCACCAATTCCATGAGAAAATAGCATCAAATAAAATGATAAAGATAGAGAAGGAAAAGCCAAAATCCTCCATGGTAATACCACCATGAAAGGAAACCCAGGTCATTATCGTAGACCAAGCGTAAGAGAAACAAGAAAAAAAGCAAGATAAATAATCACCTAAAGCGATTTCCTCGATTCCAAAAAAAGGTAGCATCATCAAGACTACCCCAACATAGATAGGGAAGAAGGCGCAAATAATCTCCAAACAATAAGACCACCATGAAAAGGAATCCAACCCACCAGAGGTAAAGGATTTTTACAAGCATTACCATCATATGTAAGCATCCAGCTAAAAATAATAGTGGTAAATCAACTATTCCTAGCCTGAACAAAATATAAAAAAGATAAGGCTAACAACCAAGAAAACACGAGTCACCGATCAAGCCAAACAGATAGGCCGATCAAAGAAGCTAACCTAATAGTGAGCAAGATCACGAAAGAAAATTAGTATGGCAACTATAAGCACAACACAATAGTTCATGACATGACATAATAGCCAAGTAAACCATCCATCGATTGACAAGGCAATAAATAAAGGGAACGAGAATAAAATAAAGCGAGGGCGGCAATAACAATCTGAATAGAGCCATAATGGAAATCATAAAACCACTTTTGATACATCCATCAAAAAGAGGATAATTTGCACTGCTACAACAAAGATATCAAAATAAAGGGCAAAGAAAAATAATCAAATCAAGACAAATAAATCAGCAGCATAACAACAATAGGAAAAGAAAGATAGCATCCAAAATGGGAGATTAGGTAATCCATCAATGAGGGTGAAAAAAACATATAAGAGAAAATAGCCTACAAGCCCACCAAAAATAGCTAGCATTAAGTAAAAATAGTATCTAGCAGGACAAAAAAACAACAACAAGTAAATAGTGGAAGAGGTGAGGAGCCTTCCATCCCCAACAGAATCCCAAGAAGTTGTAACCATTAATAGACAAAATTAAGAAACATGTAGAATGAAGCAGAGAAAGAAAAGAGATAGATAAAGGCAAGGGAACCATTGAAGAAAACTAAACAACGTGAGTTAATTTCTAAGATATGGTAGACCAGAGTTATCCAAATTAACTAAACCACGCAATTGTTTAGGAAGATTAGATTGATCAAATAGTGTAAGATCTACATGTTTAGGGTTTAGGGTTTTAGGGTTTAGGGTTTAGGGTTTAAGGTTCTAAGCTTAGGGTGTTTGGTTTAGAGTTTACGGTTTAGGGTTTAGGTTTAAGGTTTAGGATTTTTACGGTTTAGGGTTTAGGGTTAGGATTTTTTATAATTTTTTTAATTTTTACTTTTTTTTAAATAAGTAAATCGGTAGGTTTAGGTTTATTTACTTTATATTTTAATTATTTTAATTTATTTTAATTTTTATTTTTTAGGTTTTTTATTTAGTTTAGTTTATTTATTTTATGTTTATTTATTTTAGTTTAGGTATTTTATTTTTGTTTATTTTTTGGTTTAGTTTTTTGGTTTAGGTTTAGGTTAGTTTAGTTTTAGTTATTATTATTATTATTAGTTTTATTTATTTGTTTATTTAGTTAGTTATTATTTAGTTATTAGTTTTTATTAGTTATTATTAGGTTATTATTAGTTTTATTATTAGTTTAGTTAGTTAGTTAGTTTTATTATGTATTATTTTATTGGTTTTATTAGTTTTAGTTTTTAGTTATTATTATTAGTTTTTAGTTTTTAGTTTTTATGAGTTTATTATAATTAGTTAGTTTTATTAGTTATTTAGTATAGTTATTTTAGTTAGTTTTTTGGTTTTAGTTTAGTTTAGTTCATTATTTAGTAATTAGTTTTAGTTTTAGATATTTTATTATTTAGTTTTTATTTTGTTATTAGTTAGTTTTTTAGTTATTATTAGTTTATTAGTTAGTTAGTTTTTATTTGTTTTATAAGTTTAGTTAGTTAGTTTAATTTAGTTATTATTTAGTTTTATTATTTTTTTAGTTTTATTATTTGTTATTATTATTTTTAGTATATTACTTATTATTAGTTAGGTTATTATTTTTATTAGTTTTTATTATTATTATTATTAGTTGGTTATTTATTTTTGGTTATTAGTTTTACTTTGGTTATTAGTTTAATTTTGGTTTTTTTTATTAATTACTTATTTAGTTATTTATTAGTTTTATTATTTAGTTTATTATTTTAGTTTATTTAGTTTTAGTTTATTAGTTTGGTATATTGGTTTTAGTTATTGGTTTTATTATTAGTTTTAGTTATTAGTTTTATTGGTTTATTATATTATTATTAGTTAGTTAGTTTTATTTTATTAGTTTAGTTATTTGGTTTTTTATTATTATTTATTAGTTAGTTTTTATTTTATTTAGTTTAGTTATTAGTTTTATTAGTTATTATTATTATTATTATTATTATTATTATTATTATTTATTATTAGTTTTTTAGTTATTAGTTTAGTTATTAGTTTAGTTATTATTTTTAGTTTAGTTATTTTGGTTATTATTTTAGTTTAATTATTAGTTTATTAGGTTTTATTAGTTTGGTTTTATTATTGGTTAGTTGGTTTGGTTATTGGTTATTATTGGTTAGTTTTAGTTTGGTTATTAGTTTAGTTGGTTTAGTTATTTTTATTTTTATATATTGGTTTAGTTATTATTAGTTTTATTTTATTAGTTATTAGTTTAGTTATTAGTTAAATTATTAGTTAGTTATTATTTAGTTATTATTAGTTTTATTTAGTTATTAGTTATGAGTTTTATAAGTTATTTATTAGTTAGTTAGTTATTAGTTATTATTATTATTAATTTATTAATTTATTATTAGTTTATTTAGTTCTTATTGTTTATTAGTTTATTATTTATTAGTTATTTTAGTTAATTCTTTGGTTATTATTATTTATTAGTTATTTAGTAAGTTTTTACTTTGGTTAGTTAGTTTTATTATTAGGTTTATTTGGTTATTAGTTTTTTTGGTTATTAGTTTTATTAGTTTAGTTATTTAGTTTTATTTTATTATTAGTTTTGGTTATTTTTATTAGTTATTAGTTGGTTAGTTATGGTTATTTTGTTTGGTTATTAGTTTAGTTAGTTTTATTAGTTTTAGTTTTAGTTTTGGTTATTAGTTATTATTTATTAGTTGGTTTTTGGTTTTTATTTTTATTAGTTTTTTTATTATTAGTTTTTTTTTTGGTTATTAGTTAGTTAATTTATTATTATTTATTAGTTTTATTAGTTTATTGGTTATTGGTTATTGGTTTTTTATTAGTTATTTATTTGTTTTGGTTATTATTTATTAGTTGGTTTTTAGTTTTTATTGGTTATTATTATTTGGTTATTAATTTATTTACTTTTATTATTTATTATTAGTTGGTTATATTATTTAGTTTTGGTTATGGTTTATAATTTATTATTAATTCTTTTATTTAGTTTATTAGTTAGTAATTGGTTATTCATTTAGTTATTAGTTTAGTTATTATTAGTTAGTTAGTTAATTATTTATTATTAATTTTTAGCATTTATTATTATTAGTTAGTTAGTTTAGTTATTAGTTTATTAGTTATTAGTTATTATTAGTTAGTTATTAGTTTAGTTTTTATTAATTAGTTATTATTAGTTATTAGTTAGTTAGTTTTTAGTTTATTAGTTTAGTTTAGTTTTTTTATTAGTTTAGTTATTATATTTAGTTTTTTTATTTGGTTTTATTTTTTTGTTTTTAGTTATTAGTTAATTGGTTTTAGTTTGGTTGGTTTATTTAGTTAGTTTATTTTTTTTAGATATTATTATTATTATTAGTTATAATTATTTATTAGTTTTTTTATTATTAGTTAAAATTATTAGTTATTAGTTTATAGGTTTATTTGTTTAGTTTATTAGTTAGTTATTTGTTAGTTTTTGGTTTATTAGTTTTATTAGTTATTTTATTAGTTTTTTTTTTTATTAGTTTATTTTTTTTATTTGTTAGTTTATTGGTTTATTTAGTTATTAGTTTATTAGGTTTTAGTTATTTTATTTAGTTTTATGAGGTTTTATTAGTTTTTTAGTTTTATTTAGTTTTTTTAGTTTATTATTTAGTTATTAGTTTTATTTATTATTTATTTATTGGTTATTAGTTATTAGTTTTTTAGTTTTTTTAGTTATTTATTAGTTTAATTTTTATTTATTTTATATTAGTTAGTTTTATTTAGTTTTTAGTTTTTAGTTTTATTATTTTTATATTATTATTATTAGTTATTATTAGTTATTTTATGGTTTAGCTTTTTGTTTTTAGTTTAGTTATTTGTTTATTTATTTTTTATTAGTTTAGTTATTAGTTTTTGGTTTTATTAGTTATTTATTGGTTATTTTAGTTTAATTATTTATTAGTTTAGTTTTATTGGTTATTGGTTAGTTGGTTATTATTTTTAGTTAGTTTATTATTGGTTATTAGTTTTTTAGTTAGTTGGTTATTTATTTTAGTTATTATTGGTTTTTATAGTTATTTATTTTAATTATTAATATTATTGGTTTTAGTTTATTAGTTTATTAGTTTTTTTGGGTTTTATTTTTTAGTTAGTTTAGTTAGTTTATTTATTAGCTTAGTTTAGTTATTTACTTTATTATTTATATTTATTATTTAGTTTATTAGTTAGTTAGTTTATTTATTTTTTATTATTATTGGTTTATTATTTGGTTCTTAGTTTATTGGTTTATTAGTTTTATTTTTAGTTTTAGTTTATTATTTTATTAGTTTATTAGTTTATTTATTATTGTTTAGTTTTTTTTTTATTAGTTTTCATTATTATATAGTTATTATTATTAGTAATTAGTTTATTAGTATATTTTTTATTAGTTATTAGTTTAGTTTGTTTTGGTTATTAGTTTAGTTATGTTTTAGGTTTATTATTAGCTTTTATTATTTATTAGTTTATTGTTAGGTTTTTTTTAGTTGTTATTAGTTATTAGTTGTTGGTTTTATGAGATTATTTATTATTTTTATTTAGTTTATTATTATTGGTTATTAGTTAGTTATTTATTATTAGTTTAGTTTTATTAGTTATTTAGTTATTAGGTTTAGTTAGTTATTATTAGTTATTAGTTATTAGTTTATTGGTTAGTTAGTTTAGTTTAGTTAGTTAGTTTATTTAGTTTTTATTAGTTATTAGTTATTATTATTACTTTTAGTTTTATTAGTTATTAATTTAGTTATTAGTTATTAGTTATTAATTATAGTTATTATTAAGTTTAGGTTTAAGTTTAGTTATTAGTTAGTTATTAGTTTTATTAGTTTAGTTATTTTTAGTTTATTATTATTAGTTAATAGTTTTTATTTTTATTAGTTAATTATTAGCTTAGTTATTTATTTAGTTATGATTATTATTTTATTAATTATTATTAGTTAGTTAGTTTTATTAGTTGGTTTTATTTTAGTTAGTTTTATTAGTAATTAGTTTAGTTAGTTTTATTAGTTTATTAGTTATTTTAGTTATTATTTATTAATTATTTAGTTTATTAGTTTATATTATTATTATTTATTTTAATTTTTTATTATTAGTTATTAGTTAGTTTAGTTATTAGTTTATTATTTAATTATTAGTTAGTTATTAGTTAGTTAGTTTTTATTAGTTTTATTTTTTATTATTAGTTAATTATTGGTTATTATTAGTTGTTTTTAGTTTTATTAGTTTATTAGTTTATAGTTTAGTTTTATTAGTTAGTATTTATTATTATTTAGTTTTAGTTTTTATACTTTTGGTTTTAATTAGGTTTAGTTTAGTAATTTAGTTATTATTAGTTAGTTATTATTATTGGGTTTATTTTTAGTTTTTAGTTATTAGTTATTATTTCTTATTAGTTTTTAATTATTATTATTAGTTTATTTGTTTTTATTTAGTTTAGTTATTTATGTTTTTATTAGTTAGTTATTTGGTTTTTAGTTATTAGTTATTATTAATTTATTTATTATTAGTTTGGTTATTATGGTTATTGGTTTTATTTATTAATTATTAGTTTGTTATTAGTTTATTGGTTTTTATTAGTTTAGTTTAGTTATTGGTTATTAGTTTTTAGTTTATTACTTTATTTTTAGTTTAGTTTAGTTTTTGGTTTATTATTATTAGTTATTAGTTTTAGTTATTTTTATAGTTTTTTTAGTTTAGGTTTAGTTAGTTATTATTTAGTTATGGTTAGTTGGTTTTTATTAGTTATTGTTTTATATTTGGTTAATTATTACTTATTGGTTATTAGTTGGTTTTATTATTATTAGTTTTGGTTAATAGTTATTATTGGTTAGTTTATTAGTTTATTTAGTTGGTTATTATTGGTTATTAGTTTAGTGTTTTTAATAGATTTTCTATAATTGGTTATATTTATTTATTATTGGTTTTTAGTTTTTTATTGGTTTTTTATTAGTTATTAATTATTATTTATTTATTTATTTAGTTTATTAGTTAGTTACTAGTTATTAGTTTATCATTTATTATTAGTTATTAATTTAGTTAGTTATTAGGTTAGTAATTATTATTATTATTAGTTGTTTTTTGGTAGTTAATTTTTTATTTTTTTGGTTTATCATTGGTTATTAGTTTTATTATTTAGTTGGTTATTAGTTTATTAGTTTAGTTATTTATTTTTTAGTTTATTTATTAGCTTATTGGTTTTGGTTATTGGTTATTAGTTTAGTTTTATGGTTTTAGTTTATTTTATTAGTTAGATTTTTTGGTTTTTTATTATTGTTAGTTTATTATGGTTATTAGTTTTTTGGTTATTATTATTATTTGGTTAGTTTATTTATTAGTTTAGTAGTTATTATTTTATTAGTTATTAGTTATTTAGTTTATTAGTTTAGTAATTAGTTTATAAGTTTATTAGTTATTATATTATTATTAGTTATTATTAGTTATTATTAGTTTATTAGTTTTTTAATTAGTTTTTTTAGTTATTAGTTATTATTAGTTATTATTATTAATAAGTTATTTATTTTTATTGGTAGTTATTTTAGGTATTAGTTTTAGTATTTTATTATTAGTTGGTTATTATTATAATTTATTTGGTTATTTAGTTATTGGTTTAGTTGTGGTTATTAGTTATTGGTTATTGGTTTATTAGTTTATTAGTTTTTTATTATTATATTATTTTAGTTATTATTTTATTTTTTAATTGGTTATAGGTTTTAATTAGTTTTATTAGTTATTTATTTTTATTATTAGTATTAGTATTTTAGTTATTTAGTTAGTTAATTCTTATTATTATTTATTAGTTATTAGTTATTAGTTAATTAGTTCTTTTAGGTTTTTATTTAGTTTTGATTAGTTAATAGTTTAATTATTATTAGTTAGCTTTTAGTTTAATTATTATTAGGTTTTATTAGTTTTATTTATTTTTATTAGTTATTTTATATATTATTTTTATTATTAGTTAGTTATTAGTTTTTTATTATTTTTTATAGTTTTATTATTATTAAGTTAGTTATTATTAGTTTTAGCTTTTTTTTTTTTTTTTAGGTTTAGGTTTTATTTTATCTTATTTTTTATTTTATTTAGGTTTAGGTTTATTTATTTATATTATGTTTAGGTTTTAGGGTTTTTATTTTAGTTTAGGTTTATGTTTATTTTTTCATTTATTTTTTTATTTGAGATTTTTTAGTATAGTGTTTAGGTTTTATTTTTTTATTATTTATTTTTAAGTTTTATTTTAGGTTTATTTTTTAGGTTTAAGTTTTTATTTAGTTTTGTTCTATTTTATTTTAGGGTTATTTTTTTTATTTTACATTTAGTTTTACTTCATTTAGTTTTTTTTACTTTTAGGTTTATTTTATTTTTTAGTTTAGTTTATTTTATTTTATTTTATTTTTAGTTTTATTTTTTTTATTTTAGGTTTAGGTTTAGGTTTATGTTTTAGTTTAGGTTTTTTATCTTATTATTTATTTTTAATTTTAGTTTAATTAGTTTACGTTTAACCTTTTGGTCTTTCGAACTTTGGGTTTAGGGTTTAGGGTTTAGGGTTATTTTAGTTTAGGTTTAATTTATTTTATTTTATTATTTTACTATTTATTTTATGTTTGGTTTTTTTAGTTTAGGTTTATGTTTTTTTTAAGTTTAATTTTTTTTTGGTTTAGGTTTTATTTAGTTTTTATTTTATTTTATGTTTAATTTTTTTTATTTAGGTTTATTTTATTTTTTTAGTTTTATTTAGGTTTTTATTTATAGGTTTGCATTTAGGTTTTAGTTTTGGTTTTTATTTTATTTTATCTATTTATTTTATTTTGTTTAGTTATTTATTTATTTTCTTTTTAGGTTTTATTTAGTTTAGGTTTAGGTCTTTAGGTTTTTAGGGTTTAAGGATTAGGGTTTATGGTTTAGGGTTTAGGGTTTAGGGTTAGTTTAGGGTTTACTATTTAGTTTTTAGGGTTTTAGGTTTTAGGGATTAGGGTTTAGGGTTTAGGGTTTTAGGGTTTAGGGTTTAGGGTTTTAGGGTTTAGGGTTTAGAGTTTAGGGTTCTAGGTTTAAGGTTTAGGGTTTAGGTTGAGTTTTTTATTTAGGGTTTAGGGTTTTGAGTTAGGATTTTTTTTTACTTTTTTATTTTTTTTAATTATGTAAACTATTAGGTTTAGGATTATTTAGTTTATTTATTTTAACTTTTAATTTAGTTTTTTATTTTTTAATTATTTCTAAGTTTAGGTTTAAGATAATGTTATTAGGTTTTATTTTATTTTGTATTTTATTTAATTTAGGTTTTATTTAGTTTAGGTTTAGGTTTTTATGTTTTAGGGTTTAGGGTTTAGGAAAGGGTTTAGGGTTAGTTTAGCATTTAGGGTTTAGAGTTTGGGGTTTAGGGTTTAGGGTTGTAGGTTTAGGGTTAGTTTTAGGGTTTAGAATTTAGGGTTTAGGGTTAGGGTTTTTTTAAATTTTTAAATTTTAAATTAAGTAAGCTACTGGTATGTTTATGTTTATTTAGTTTATTTTTTTTATTTAGGTTTATTTTTATTTATATTTAGTTTATTATACTATTTTAGTTTTATTTTTTTTTAGTTTAGGTTATTTATTTTAGTTCATTTTTTAGGTTTAGGTTTAGGTTTTGGTTTTAGTTTAGGTTTTTTAGCTTATTTTTTATTTTATTTAGGTTTAGGTTTATTTATTTATTTATTTTATTTCTAGGTTTTTAGGGTTTCAGGTTAGTTTAGGGTTTAGGGTTTAGGGTTATTTTAATTTAGTTTATTTTAGTTTAGGTTTATGTTTATTTTATTTTTATTTTTTATTTTAGGTTCACATTTTTTTTAGTTTAGGGTTTAGCATTATATTTTTTATTTATTTTTAAGTTATATTTTT
>CM038229.1:63060857-63108392 GCA_021442155.1 Cymbidium sinense | reverse complement strand
GATAGCAATATCCAAGACAACAAAAGCCAAGATAATGAAAACGCTAATCGAGAACCACCCATTCGTAATAAATAAAGGTAATAGATACAAGTTTAACTAAAGAAGATGGAGAAAAGAGCAATAGATAAAGTAGTCCATAGAATTCAGATGATAAGCATATAATAAACTAATAAGGAGATTCAAATCAAAAGCCACCAAGCAGTCAATAACTTCATTAGAGGCTTGCTGAACAAAATAAACCAAAACCCTAGAAATAACATGTAGAGTATTAATCCAGTTCAGCCAACAACCCAGATAGTAATTACCAAGAGGCTGGCCAAAAGTCCACCCATTTAGAGTAAATAGAGCATATGTAAAGATCCAAATAATCAGATGGAAAATCACAGGGTTCTGCATAAAAGGCAAGAAATAGATAATAACGACAAAGATAACTTGCTGGACAAAGGACCCTAAAATCCAAAAGCCAACAGTTGTAGAAATAAAACAAAAATTACACCCACCATATAAAATTCCAATAAAAAATAGAGATGAAAAGTAGCAACAGAAAGGGTTCAAAAGATAATCAACAGAAAAAACCTTCCAGATAAGATGATTAAGCTAGCAGCTAAACCCACAACCACATTAAAGGCAAACCGAGAAGCCATAAAGGAAATCCAAACCGCAAGGAATTAATAAAATTGAACAAGAAATTGCAAAATCTCTTGGCATATTGGGAATATGAGTAAAACAATCAAAGACAACACCAATATCACCACTGAACTAGATAAACAACCCCAAGAATACTATGGATAAAAGGCTCAATGATCCAGACCATCCAACAACCAAGAAAGAAAATAACAATAAGTTGGCCATAAAACCAACCATTCAAATTATACAATGCATAAGTTAAATCCCATATAGTTAAGGAAGAGGTATGGCTAAGACTAGCTGAACCAAGATGTAAGAAGCAGTTGGTGAAAATAGCAGCATCCCAAGTTTTAACAGCACAAACATTCAGAAAAATGAGAGATAAGAAACAGTCAAGCAGAAAAACAAAAGCCATCTTGTAGTCTACAACCTCAATAGAGGCCAACTAAACAAAATAAAATAAAACCCCAGAAGTAGCTTGGGGAGCAATAATCCAGATCAGCCAACATCCAGGACAGTAATTACCAACAAGCTGGATATGCACAATTTTAATAGAGCCAAAAGGTAAAAAACAACAGATTAATTGATCAGCATCAGCCTAGATGAGAACAACAAAGACATTCAGAAGAACACTAGGCAACAAATAGCTAATAAACACAAGGTTAGCTGCCAGACGAATCCAAAATCCAACAACCATAGTTAAAACAACACTACAATTATTGCAACCATAGATAAGCCAATAAAAGCAAGCAAGCTACCATAAGGTTCAAAAGGGTATTATCAATGAAATCCTTTAAAGAAATTAGGCTAGCAGAGAACTACCTCCTCGAGAAATCGAAAGGAATTCATTAAACAATACCAAACAAGGAACCATTAATAATAACAAAGGTATTGCATTTTCTATCCTTACATGTATGTAAGTCAAGTTAAGATATACATTCAACAAATACATTAATCCAACTCCAAGACCTGCCTTCTGGACAAAGGGCCCAAAAGCCCAACATCCAATAATTAAACCTTTAACATAGATGTTGCATCCAGAAATAGCAAGACCCCAAACAAGGTTGGGATAATTAAACCAACAGTAGATGCCACTTAGCTCATCAAAGGACCAGCAAGGAGTAATATGATGATGCAAAATTCCAAAGAAGCAAGCAAAGACATTAACAAGAAAATAGTAGAAAGAAGCTCCCAATTAAGATACATTAAACCAACAAAGACGTACAGAGATCAACAAGTAAACAAGGGATATCGTTGATGCATCAAGAAGACCAAAGAAATAACAACAAGAATAGAAAATGATCATGCAATAAAAGAGGTATTGAATTAGGTGAATCCAATAAGTTAGATTAATTTTGAGATAAGGAAACCCAAGATTGTCCAGATTAACCAAGCCATGCAAATGTTTAAAAGGGTTAGTTGATCAAAGAATTTTATTCCATCCACCCTAGCACCTTGGCTAAATAATCAAGACATGCATTACCCTCACACCATACATGAGTGATTTTAAAGTAGAGTTGGGCAAGGAGAGTTCTAGTTTGCTTAAGAAGGTAGTACAAGATATTCTCATTTTGGTGGAAGTCAAGAGATCAATCGAAGGGCATCCACCTCAATCCAAATATTGAGCCAACCTTTTTGAAGGCAAATCTCAAGAGCTTTGTACACTGCCATGAGATCAGCAAAGGGAACAAAGTAGGGATTAAGGGGGTAAGCAAATGCACATAGGACTTTTCCATTAAGATTTCAAAAAATACCACCATAAAACCTTTATGAGAGAGACAGAGTTAACTTTATTATAGTGTTAGCATGAGGTTTTACTCAATAAACAATCTTGTCATCTTTACAGATGTGGTGATCCGGCAAGTTAAAACCTAGTTTATTGGCCATAAATTTACAACCTTTGAATTGTTTGTATTTAATTAAATTGGCATTAAACAAGTCACAGATTTTTTTTTAGTTCTAGCAATTATCCTCATGTGATTCATAGGGATCTCATGATGTTTTGCATCATTTCGTCCCATCCATATGAACCAAATAAGAGTGATAGCAGTTATGACTTTAATGTGTCCTTTAATAGTGTTGTCAAAATAAACTTCAAGAAGTTGGTATAAATTTAAGGAGCCATTGAAAATGACAATGTTAAAGAGGTAATCATACCAAATCCAAAGTTTTGAAGCAATGACCCCGTTAACAAAAATATGATTCACATTCTCAATGTGAAAATAGCATTGACATTTTGAAGGTAATTGAAAACCTTTACCCCACAACAAGGAGTCCACAGGGATGAAGTTTTTCAAAATATGCCAAGTAAGAACAGAGTAAGAAGTAGGGATATTGTTGTTCCAAAGTTTGAGAAACACATTGGAAGAATCATGAGTTTCTTTATTGTGAATCCAAACATTTTTAAAGTTGAAATCACCATTATGTGAGAGCTTAAAAAGGATCTGGTCTTGATTGGTAGGAATGATAGGAATATTAGTAAGCTTGTTTAAGAGAAAGGAAGGAATATAATCAATAAGCTTACTAATGTTCCACATATTATTTTGCCGTAAAGATTTCACTTTAAAAGTGGGAATGGGTGGGTGCCAATGGACCCACATCCAGTCCAATTATCTTGCCAAAAGTAGGAGGAGCCAGAGTTAATCGCCCAAAAAAATTAAGGATTCTACATCCCAATTGACGGAACAAAGTCTTTTCCAAATAGGAGAGTCTCCTACTTTATAGGTATAAATGAGGGGGGTGCTTACCCTGGCAATATTTAGCAGTCATGAAATTATCCCAAAGACTATTGTTACTCCTAAAATTCCACCAAAGCTTATAGGAAAAGCAAAGGATAGCTTTTTGATTGGCTTACATCCAAGGCCACCTTCTAGGGTGCCAACTTTTAAACCAAGAGGTCCGGTGCATCATTTTAGAGGAGTTATTAGAGCCCCAAAAATTTGTTAATGAGGCCTCAATAATGATAAAATGGTCACAATGGTTTGGAGGAGATATAAAGGCATGGAGTTAAGAGTGCTCTTAATCAAAGTGAGCCTACCACCAAAATAGAGTAAATGGAATTCCCAAATAGAAATTTTATTATAGATTTTCTTGATTAGATCATCAAAAAGATGAGATCTTTTCTGACCTCTAAAAAGCGGAGCCCCAAAATAATTAATGGGAAGTTGATGTCAAAAATTAGTAATTCTCAAGATTTGATTGATCCTATTAAGGGATTTTAGAGGAAGGAATGAAACAACATTTTTCTTCATTGAGAAAGAGACCACTTTCGCCAAATTTATTTAAGGCTCTTAATTAGTTAGTTTATTTAGTTTTAATTCATTAGTTTAGTTATTTAGGTTTATTTTTAGTTATTATTATTAGTTTTATTAATTTTATTAGTTATTACTTTATTTATTAAATTTTAGTTATTAAGTTTTAGTTTAGTTAATTAGTTTATTTATTAATTATTTAGTATTAGTTATTGGTTTTATATTATTTATTAGTTAGTTATTATTAGTTATTTAGTTATTTAGTTTGGTTATTAGTTATTTTATTATATTAGTTTTTATAAGATTTTAATTATTATTTAGTTATTTTAGTTTATTATTTATTTAGTTTATTAGTTATTAAGAATTATTTATATTAGTTTATTAGTTTAGTTTTTAGTTTTTAGTTTTATTTAGTTTTATAAGTTATTATTTTAGTAGTTAGTTATTTTAGTTATTACTATTATTATTATAGTTTATTAATTTATTTAGTTTATTAGTTTATTACTATAGAGATTAGTTTTATTATTGGTTTATTATTTTATTTAGTTTACATTATTAGTTATTAATTAGTTATATTTTGTATATTATTCATTAGCTATTATTTATTATTAGTTTTTATTTATTATTTATTCTTAGTTTTATATAAGTTATTATTATTAGTAGTTTTTATTAGTTTAGTTTTATTTATTAGTTTATTATTACTAATTAGTTTTAAGTATATTATTATATAATTATTATTATTATTATTATTTATTACTAGTTAATTATTGTTTAATTTTATTATTATTAGTTTTATTGTTTTATTTTATTAGTTATTATTTTAGTTTTAGTTTATTTATCATAATATTATTAGTTTTAGTTATTAGTTATTAGTATTAATATTATATTAGTTATTATAGTTGGTTTTAGAAGTTTTTTAATTAGTTTTATATTATGTTTTATTATCATTAATTAAAGTTTTAAATTAGTTTAGATAGTTATTAAAGTTTATTTGTTTATTATTTTATTTAGTATATATTTTATAGTTATTAGTTTATTAATTTATTTAGTTATTTTTATTATTAGTATTTTATTATTTAGTTTAGTTATTATTAATTATTAGTTTGTTTTGAATTATTATTAGTAATTAGTTTAATTATTATTATTATTATTATTATTATTATTATTATTATTATTAGTTAGTTTATATTATTTAGTTTTATTATTATTACTTTAGTTATTTTATTAGTTTATTAGTTATTAATTATTAGTTTAGTTATTTATTAATAGTTTTATTATGTTATTATTTTAGTTATTAGTATTATTATTTGTTTATTAGTTATATTAAGTTATTATTTAATTATTAGTAGTTATTTTAGTTATTGCTATTTAGTTATTATTATATTATTGGTTAGTTTTTTTGTTTTTTTAGTTATTTTTATATTATTAGTGTTACTAGTTATTTTAGTTTTATTAGATATTAATTATTGTTATTATATTTTAGTTTTTTAGTTATTATTATTAGATTATTTAGTTATTTATTTTTATTATTAGTTTATTAGTTATTATTATTTATATTATTATTATTTGTTAGTTAGTAGTTTTATTAGTTGTCATTATTAGTTTATTAGTTTATTAATTATTATTTAGTTTTTTATTAGTTTTAGTTAGTTTTAGTTATTATTATTAGTTACTATTATTATATTAGTTTATTAGTTTTTTTATTTTATAGTTACTTTATTAGTTAATATTTATTAGTTATTATTTTTTATTATTATTATTATATTATTAATTATTTTATTATGTTTATTACATTATTTTATTTCTTTATTATATTATTATTAGTTTTTATTAGTTATTATTAGTTATTAATATTATTATTGTAGTTATTATTATTATGGTTAGTTTGTTTATTATTTTAAGTTTAATTATTTAGTTTAGTTATTATTTATTATAGTTTTATTATTATCGTAATTATTAGTTATTAGTTAGTTAGTTTTTTTTAGTAGTTATTAGTTTATTAGTTATTATATTATTAATATTATTATTATTCTTAGCTTTAGTTTAGTTGGTTATTATTTAGTTTAGTTTTAGTGGTTATTATATTATTATATTATTATTATTTTCCTTTATTATTATTAGTATTAGTTTTAGTTTATTTATATTACTATTTTATTAGTCATTTTATTTAAGAAGTTAGTTATTAGCTATTTTATTATTACTTTATAATTTAGTTATTAGTTATTAGTTTTTTTTATCTATTAGTATTAGTTTATTATTTAGTAAGTTATTAATAGTTATATTTTAGAAAGTTAATTTAGTTAGTTATTTTTATTAGTTATTACTTATTAGCTAGTTATTTTTAGTTATTTTAGTTTTAGTTTAGTTATTATTAGTTATTATTTTAGATTTATTTAGTTATTAGTTTATTATTAGTTAGTTTATTAGTTATTATTAGTTTTAGTTAGTTTAGTTAGTTTAGTATTATTATATAAGTTTATGATTTTAGTTTTATTTATTAGTTATTATGTTTTATGTTAATAGTTTTTTAGTTAGTTATTATTATTTTATCATTATTAGCTATTTTATTATTATTATTAGTTTAGTTATTTATTTTATATTATTTGTTATTAGTTATTTTTATTAGATTTAGTTAGTCATAATTATTAGGTTTTTTTATTATTAATTGTTACTATTAGTTATTAGTTTTATTAATTTATTAATAATTAGTTATTAGTTTTTATTAGGTTAGTTAGTGTTTTTCTTAGAAAAGGATATTGAAAATAGTTGGATGAGATATTTTGATAAACTTTTTAATGAAGGATCTGAATGTACGATTGATTTTAGCAACCTTAATACCCTAAACAAAAATAGAGAATTTTATTTTTATCATCATATTAGTAAATCTGAAGTTAAAGAAGTTTTAAAGAAAATGAAATGTGGAAAAGCAGTAGGACCTGATGATATTCGAATAGAAGTGTGGAAATGTTTAGGAGATCAAGGAATTTCTTGGCTTACAAATCTTTTTAATGTTATTTTAAAGACTAAAAAGATGTTAGATGAGTGGAGAAAGAGTTTTTTGGTTCCTATATTTAAGAATAAAGGTGATGCATAAGAGTGTGCAAATTATAGAGGAATTAAGTTAATGTGTCATACATTAAAATTATGGGAGAGAGTAATTGAGCATAGGTTATGATGTGATTCAAAAGTTTCTCACAATCAATTTGGTTTCATGCCAGGTAGATCTACTATGGATGCTATACATTTGTTAAGAGGTTTGATGGAGAAGTATAGAAAAAGTAAGGAGGATTTACATATAATATTTATTGATTTAGAGAAAGCTTACGATAAAGTTTCAAGAGATGTTCTTTGGAGAGATCTAGAAGAGAAAGGAGTTAATATTGGTTATATTCAAGTCATTAAGGATATGTATACTGAGTCGCATTTGTGTCCAAACACAAGGAGGATTGATAAAAACATTTTCCCATTTCAATTGGATTACATCAAGGATCGCTTTAAGCCCTTATCTTTTTTTCTTTAGTTATGGATGTTCTTACTATGCATTTATCGGAAGATGTACCTTGGTATGCTCGATGACATTTTTCTTGTTGATAAGACTAGAGGGAGTCCAAGAGAAACTTGAATTATGGAGGTCAATATTAGAGTCTAAAGGCTTTCATTTAAGTAGATCTAAAACTGAATATATGGAGTGTAATTTTAGTTGTAGAAGTTCTAGTGGTAGTGTTGTGACATTAGGTGAACAAGTCATTAATAAGAGTGAGTTTTACAAATTTTTAGGCTCTATTATTCAAAATAATGGTGAAATAGATGGAGATGTTATTAGTAGAATTCAAGTTGGTTGAAGTGGAGGAATGCATTTTGTGTGATAGAAAAGTTCCACTTAAACTTAAGGGAAAATTTTATAAGATGGTGGTAAGACCCGCAATGACTTATGGTGAATGTTGGCCAATAAAAGAGAAGCATAAGACTAAGTTGTGTTACAGATGAGGATGCTCGTGGATGAGTGGTTTTACTCTTAGAGATAAAATGTGAAATGAGTATGTTCAAGAAAAAGTTGGAGTAGCTCCGAATGATAAGATTACGTGAGTCACCTTAGATGGTTTGGCCACATAAAGCCTCGTCCAATGACCGATTAGAGAGTAGATGCATTAGATTTGCCTAATGTTAAGAAAGGTAGAGGTAGACCTAAAAGACTTGGTTAATATGTATAAAAATGACCTTAGTATACTTGAATTAAATGAGAATTTGTATATAGCAAATGGAGACAAAGGATTCATATAAATTCCCCACTTAGTGGGATAAAGTCTTGTTGTTGTTGTTGTTAGTTTGTTATTAGTTATTATTAGTTTTTACTTAATTATTAGTTAGTTTAATAGTTATTAGTTAGTTAATTTTTAATTTACTTTTTAGTTAGTTTTATTAGTTATTATTAGCTATTATTTTATTAGTTTTATGTTTAGTAGTTATTTTTTTTAGTTTATTAGATTTATTAATAGTTAGTTTTAATTATTAACTTATTAGTTTAGCTATTAGTTTATTATAGTTATTTAGTTTATTTTATTAATTAGTTATTAGTTAGCTTATTTATTTATTTTTATTAGTTATTATTACTATTGGTTATTATTTTATTATTAGTTATTAGTTATTAGTTGTTATTAGTTATTAGTTTGTTAGTTTAGTTATTTAGTTTTAGTTATTTATTATTTCATTTATTATTACCAATTAGTTATTTAGTTATTTTATTAGTTTTAAGTTTTATTATTAGTTTAGTTATTAGTTTAGTTGGTTATTAGTATTACTAATTTATTTAGTTTTTTATTAGTTTTATTATTATTAGTTATTATTTTAGTTTAGTTATTACTTATAAGTTTATTAGTTTATTTTAGTTATATTTAGTTATTATATTATTTAGGTTATTAGTTAGTTATTAGTTAGTTATTTAGTTTTATTTAGTTGGTTATTAGTTATTATTTATTATTATTATTTTATTAGTTTATATTTTTTAGTTATTTTTAGTTTATTAGTTTATTTAATTATAAGTTATAGTTAGTTATTAGTTTAGTTATTAGTTTCTTAGTTTAGCTTTATATTTATTATTATTATTCTATTATTATTATTATTTTATTATTAATCATTAGTTATTAGCTTATGTTAATATTATTTGTTAGTTTTTAGTTTATTTTTATTAGTTTATTTTAGTTTATTAATTATTCTTATTATTTTAGTTACTTTTATTTATTATTAGAAGTTATTTAGTTATTATTATTATTTTGTTTTATTTATTAGTTATTTTAGTTTTATTATTTTAATTATTTTATTTTATTATTTATTATTATTATTATTTTATTAGTTATTATTATTTATTAGTTTATTAGTTTAGTTATTTAGTTATTAGTTTAGTTAGTTTAGTTTGTTTTATTAATTATTAGTTATTATTATTAGTTAGTTTATTAGTTATTTTTATTATTATTTATTATTATTATTATTAGTTATTTAGTTTTAGGTTTATTTTATTATTAGTTTATTATGTTTATTAGTTTAGTTTATTAGTTAGTTATTAGTTATTAGTTTTATTAGTTTATTAGTTTATTAGTTTTATTATTTGTTACTTTATTAGTTTTAGTTTAGTTATTTTATTATTTATTTAGTTAATTATTATTATTAGTTTAGTTTAGTTACTTTTATTATTTTATTATTATTATTTTTTTAGTTTATTATTATTAATATTATTATTATTAGTTTATTTAGTTATTATTTTATTATATTATTATAGTTTATTTAGTTATTATTTTTAGTTATTAGTTTATTATTTGTTTTTTAGTTTATTAATTTAGTTATTGAGATTTATTTAATTAATTTTATTATTTATTAGTTATTAGTTTAGTTATTTTATTAGTTAATTAGTTTATTAGTTTTAAAGTTATTAGCTGTTAGTTTTAGTTAGTAGTTATTAGTTATTTAGGTTTATTAGTTATTTAGTTTTGTTAGTTTATTTATTAGTTAGTTTTATTATTATTTTTAGCTTATTTTTAGTTTATTATTATTTTAGTTAATAGTATTATTTTATTATTAGTTTTATTTTAGTTATTAGTTATTAGTTATTATTATTATTATTATTATTATTATTATTATTCTATTATTTATTATTTATTATTTTTTATTATTAGTTTTATTAAATTTTTTATTATTATTATTATTAGTTTTATTAGTGATTAGTTTTATTTGTTTATTATTTAGTTTAGTTTTATTTTTTTAGTATTATTATATAATTATTATTAATTATTATTTAGTTATTATTAGTTATTAGTTTATTATTTATTAAGTTTTATTTTAGTTTATTTAATTAGTTTTATTACTATCTTTATTTAGTTTTTTTAGTTTATTAGGTTTATTTATTGTTATTATTATAATTATTATTATTTTTTTATTATTATTTATTATTATTAGTTTTAGTTTTTTTATTTTATTTTTTTTATTTAAATTATTACTTATTATAATATTTTAGTTATTTTATTATTATTTAGTTAATTTATGTTTACTTATTATTATTAGTTAATTATTTAGTTTTATTATTATTATAAGTTATTAGTTACTAGTTATTATTATTATTATTAGTTATTATTTTAGTTAATTTTTAGTTTTAAGTTATTAGGTTTTATTAGTTTTATTAAGTTTTACTATTATTAGTTTTATTACTTTTATTAGTTATTATTAGTTGGTTATTATTAGTTTATTATTAGTTATTAGTTTATTAGTCAGTTTATTATTATTTTAGTTATTGGTTATTATTAGTTTTATTAATATTTATTATTAATATTTAGTTTATTAATTTATTATTATTATTTTATTTTAATTATTTTAGTTATTATGTTATTAAAGTTAGTTTATTAATTATTAGTTATTTATTATTATTAGTTTATTTAGTTATGAGTTTTATTTAGTTTATTATTTTACCATTTATTTTAGTTTATTATTATTTAGTTTAGTTATATTAGTTAGTTTAGTTTTATTTATTATTATTTATTATTATTATTTTAGTTTAATTTTAGTTTTATTAGTTTATTTTATTTTTTTATTACTAGTTAGTTTTATATATTAGTTATTACTAATTGTTTATTTAGTTATTAGTTTTATTATTAGTTTAGTTATATTATAGTTTATTAGTTATTCATTACTAGTTAGTTATTAGTTATTAGTTTTATTATTTTATATTTATTATTATTTAGTTATCATATTAATTTTATTAGTTTATTATTATTATTATTATTAGTTCTTAGTTTTATAGTTATTAGTTTTATTTTATTAGTTATTTATTTTTTATTAATTAGTTAATTTATTAGTTTTATTATAAGATATTAGTTATTAGTTAGTTTTGTTAGTTATTATTATTAGTTTAGTTTAGTTTTATTTTATTATTATTATTATTTTTTATTAGTTAGTTATTATTATTATTAGATATTAGATGAGTTATTTAGTTCATTTATTAGTTATTAATTATTTAGTTATTTTAGTTTTATTATTTAATTTTTTAGTTTTATTAGTTAATTATTATTATTGTTAGTTTTATTATTATTTATTAGTTTATTATTAGTCTTATATTAATTAATTTTATTTTTTAATAGTAGTTTTGGTTTTTTATTAGTTTTATTATTAGTAATCTTTATTAGTTATTATTATTAGTTAGTTTATTATTTTTATTAGTTAGTTTATTCTTTTATTATTTATTTTGTTTTTATCATTATTATTACTTTAGTTATTATTATAGTTTATTATTTTATTATAAGTTTATTATTATTATTATTATTATTATTTTATTACTTATTAGTTAGTTATTAGTTTTATTATTATTAGTTATTATTTAGTTTATTATTAGTTATTAATTAGTTATTATTAGTTATTATTTAGTTATTATTAATATTAATTTTAGTTATTAGTTAGTATTTAGTTAGTTTTAGTTTATTATTATAATTATAGTTATTATTATTAATTATTTTAGTTATTTTGGTTTTATTATTTTATATTATTTTAGTTTTTATTATTATTTATTAATATTAGTTTAGTTATTTAGTTTTATCTTAAGTTGTTAGTATTAATTTTTTTTATTAGATTTATTAGTTAGTTTATTATTAGTTGTTATTTTAGTTATTAGTTATTGGTTCTTATTAGTTAGTTATTAGTTTAATAAGTTTATTTTATTTGTTATTAATTATTAGTTAGTTTTATTAGTTATTATTATTATTATTATTATTATTATTTATTCATTATTATTATTTAGATAGGTTTATTTGTTTTATTATTTTAGTTTATTAGTTATTATTAGTTTTAGTTTTATTTTATTTTTATTTATTATATTTATTATTAGTTATTACTATTTATTATTTATTAGTTATTAGTTAGTTTTTTATTATTATTAATTAATTATTATTATTAGTTATTATTAGTTATATTTTTATATTAATTTTAGTTAGATTAATTAATTAGTTATTAGTTATTTGTTTATTAGTAATTAGTTATTAGTTATTATTGGTTTAGTTATTATATTTTATAAGAAGTTATTACTTAGTTATTATTATTTAGTTACCATAGTTATTTTAGTTTATTAGTTTTATTTAGTTATTCTTAGTTATTATTAGTTTTTTATTTATTATTATTTTATTATTAGATATGATTTTAGTTATTATTTTAATTTTATTTAGTTATTAGTTAGTTCTTAGTTTATTTTATTAGTTATTATTAGTTATTAGTTATTAATTATTAGTTATTATTAGTTATTATATTAGTTAGTTACTTAGTTTTAGTTATTATTATTACTATTTTTAATAATATTAGTTTTTTAATTATTATATTTATTCATTTTTATTATTTAGTATTATTAGTTTAGTTATTATATTAGTTATTAATTTTTAGTTTTTTATTATTATTTTATTAGTTTAGTTATTAGTTACTGGTTTACTATTTTAATTAGTTTACTTTTTATTATTATTATTATTATTGTTTTATTATTACTTTATAATTAGTTATTAGTTTAGTTATTAGTTATTATTATTAGTTATTAATTATTATTATTAGTTTATTAGGTTTAGTTTTATTATTAGTTTTTTAGTTTTACTATTTATTAGTTTAGTATTATTATTAGTTATTTATTTATTAGTTTATTAATTTTAGTTAATTATTATTATTATTTTAGGTTTTTTAGTTTATTATTACTACTTTTAGTTTTAGTTTTTAGTTTATTAGTTTTAGTTTTTATTTGGTTTTAATTTATTATTAGTTTAGTTAGTTAGTTTTAATTTATTATTATATTAAGTTATATTAGTTTAGTTATTTAGTTAGTTAGTTTATTAGTTTTATTATTATTATTTATTATTATTAATTTAGTTATTGTTTATTATTTATTAGTTTTATTATTAGTTTATTAGTTTAGTTTTAGTTATTATTTTATTATTATTTTAGTTATTATTTAATTTATTATTTTATTAATTACTTTATTTAGTTTTTATTTTAGTTATTAGTTTTATTAGTTATTTTATTTTATTTATTAGTTTATTAATTTATTAGTTATATTTTAGTTATTATTAGTATTATTATTATTAGTTTAGTTTTTATTATTTTAGTTTTATTATTATTACTATTAATTATTAGTTACTATTTATTAGTTAATTATTATTATTAGTTAATAGTTTTATTACCTTATTATTTTAGTTTAGTTTATTAGTTTTTATTCATTTAGTTATTTTATTTTATTTTATTTTATATTATTTATTATTTTATTTTAGTTAATTATTATTACTACTTTTATTTATTAGTTTTAGTTTAGTTTTGGTTTTTTAGTTATTATTAGTTTAGTTTATTTTAGATAGTTATTAGTTAGTTAGTTATTAATATTTTATTTATTTATTATTAGTAGTTATTATTATTGGATTTATTATTTATTATTATTTTTAGTTTATTAGTTTATTTTTGATACTATTATTAGTTTAGTCTTTAGTTATTAGTTTTTAATTATTATTAGTTATTATTTATAATTATTTAGTTTTTATTTTTTTATTATTAGTTTTATTATTTATTTTATTTATTTATATTTAGTTTTAGTTTTTTATTATATTTATTAGTTGAAGTTATTAGATTATTAGTTATTAGTGATTATTATTTTATTAGATTTATTAGTTAACCAATTTATTAATTTGTTAGTTTTATTTTATTTAGTTTTATTATAAGTTTTATTATTATTATTTTTATTAGTAGTTATTTTATTAGTTTTAGTTAGTTTTTATTAGTCAGTTAGTTATTAGTTATTAATTTATTAGTTTATTTTTTATTTATTTATTAGTTTTATTATTATTTAGTTAGTTAATTAATTTTAGTTTATTTAGTTAGTTTTTTAGTTATTTTTATTACTAGTTAGTTTAATTATTATTAGTTTTTAGTTATTAGTTTATTAGTAAATTATTATTATTATTAGTTAGTTTATTAATTTTGATTAATTACTTTTTAGTTATTACTAGTAATTAGTTAGTTTATTAGTTTTTTTATTTGGAATTAGTTTTATTAGTTATTTTATTAGTTTTATTAGTTATTTTTTATTAGTTTAATAGTTTAGTTTTTTATTATTACTTTTGGTTTTATATTTATTAGTTTAGTGAGTTTTTTATTATTAGGTTTATTAGTTATTTAGTTTTTTAATTATTAATTATTTTTGTTTTATTATTATTATTATTATATTGTTAGTTTAGTTATTTTATTAGATTATTATTAGTATTATTATTACTATTATTATTATATTTTTAGTTTATTATTAGTTTCTTTTAGTTTTATTATTATTAGTTATTATTAGTTATTAGTTATTTTATTAGTTTTTTGGTTATTAGTTATTTTATTATTATTTTAGTTAGTTTTATTATCGCCATTATTATTATTATTTTAATTATTAAGTTAGTTTATTAGTTTATTAGTTTATTTTAATTATTATTATTATTATTAGTTTTATTATTAGTTATTAGTTATTAGTTTTAGTTTTTTAGTTTATTTTTATTATTATATTTTAGTTATTATTTATTATTATTTTATTTATTTATTATATAGTTTTAGTTTTATTAGTTTTATTTAATTATTAATTATTAGTTTTATTTTATTAGTTACTTTTTATTTATTAGTTTTATTAATTTATTAATTTATTATTATTAATTTTATTTTATTAGTTGGTTATTATTATTATTTTATTACTTTTAGTTATTATTATTATTTTTTTAGTTTTAATAATTATTATTAGTTTTAGTTTTAGTTTAGTTTTTTATTAGTTATTAGTTATTAACTAATATTATTATTAGTTTAGTTTTATCATCATTTGTTTTATTTATATTAGTTTAATTATTAGTTTTTTATTTATTATTTTAGTTATTTGTTATTAGTTTATTAGCTATTAGTTTATTAGTTTTATTAGTTTTATTAGTTAGTTATTTTATTAGTTTTAATTTAGTTATTAGTTTATTATTTTATTTTGTTTAGTTAGTTTTATTAGTTATTATTAGTTAGTTATAGTTAATTAATTTATTAGTTATTATTATTATTATTAGTTTATTAGTTATTTAATTATTATTAGCCATTATTAGTTTTTAGTTTATTAGTTTATTTAGTTTTACTTTATTAATTAATTAGTTTTATTATTATTAGTTTAGCTTTACTTAGCACTCTTATTAGTTTAGTTTAGTTTCTTTAGTTTATTAGTAAGTTTAGATTGTTTTAGCTTTATTATTATTATTACTTTAGTTGTTTAGTTTTATTATTTTTATTATTTAGTTATTATTAGTTTTATTAGTTATTATTTTATTAGATTATTTTATTATTAGTTAATTTAGTTATTTATTAGTTAGTTACTTTTATTATATAGTTATTATTATTAGTTTTTTATTTTAGTCATTAGTTATTTTATTTATTACTATTATTAGTTATTTAGTTATTTAGTTTTAATAGTTTTGTTTTATTTTTTAGGTTTAGGTTTATTTTATTCTTAAGATTAAGTTTGGTTTTATTTTATTTTAGGTTTAGGTTTTAGGTTTTCTTTAGGTTTATTTTAGGTTTTATTTTTAGTTTAGGTTAAGATTTATTTTAGTTTTATTTTATTTAGTTTAGGTTTAGTTTTTTTTAGGTTTAGGTTTAGTTTTATTTATTTTGTTTATTTTATTTTATTTTGGTTAGTTTCTTTTGTTTTGTTTTAGGTTTTATTTTATTTCTTTTAGATTTATCTTTTAGGTTTAGTTTTTTATTATTTTATTTTATTTTATTTTAGGTTGATTTTATTTTATTTTATGTTTAGTTTTTTATTTTCTTTAAGTTTTTTATTTTTTTTTTTGTTTGTTTTTTAGTTTAGGTTTTATTTAATTTATTTTAGTTTTGTTTTATTTTATTTTATTTTATTTTGGTTTAGTCGAGGATTTTATTTTATTTTATTTAGGTTTAGGTTTTTTTATTTATTTTATTTTTATATTTATTTAGTTTTTTAGGTAGTTTTTTTGATTTAGAGTTTAGTAGGGTTTAGAGAGTTTGGCCTAGGGTTTAGATTTAGGGTAGGGTCAGAGGTCAGCTTAGGCCTAGTTTTGGCCAGGATTTTATAATTCTTTAATTTTATTTTAAAATAAGTAAGTAGGTTTAGTTTATTTATTTAGTTTATTTTTTATTTATTTATTTTTTATTTTTATTTAGGTTTATTTTTATTTTTATTTTATTTAGTTTATTTATTTTAATTTAGTTATTTTATTTTTGTTTATTTTTTTGGTTTTAGTTTTTAGTTTAGGTTTAGGTTTAGGTTAGTTTAATTTTAGTTATTATTATTATTATTAGTTTAGTTATTATTTTATTTAGTTATTAGTTTTAATTATTAGTTTATTATTATTATTAGTTATTATTAGTTTATTAGTTTATTATTTTAGTTAGTATTATTATTATTATTAGTTATTATTTTAGTTTTGTTATTATTATTAATTCTTTTTTTATTATTAGTTATTATATTAGTTTTGTTAGTTTATTATTATTAATTAGTTTTATTAGTTATTTTACTATTTTAGTTATTATTTTTTAATTTTTATTGGTTATTATTATTTTAGTTTTAGTTTTAGTTTATTATTATTATTAATTTTATTATTATTTATTATTTAGTTATTAGTTATTAGTTATTATTAATATTATTTATTTATTTATTAGTTAGTTTTATTATTATTTTATTAGTTAGTTTGTTTTATGGTTATTACTAGTTATTATTTTTATTAGTTTATTAGTGTTTAGTTTATTATTATTAGTTTTTTAGTTTATTACTTATAATTAGTTAGGTTATTAGTTATTTATTAGTTTTAATTATTATTAGTTAGTTATTTATTAATTATTAGTTTTATTAGTTTTAGTTTTATTAGTTATTATTTAGTTTTATTAGTTTATTATTTTATTTTATTTAGTTTTTTAATTTAGTTTTAGTTATTAGTTTATTTATTTTATTTATTTTATTATATTATTATTAATATTTAATTTTATTACTATTTTATTTATTATTATTATTTTATTTTATTTTTATTTTTATTTAGTTTATATTAGTTATTATTATTATTATTGTTATTATTTATTATTACATTAGTTTTATTAGTTATTAGTTTAGTTATTATTACTTTGTTTATTTTTTTTTATTATTTATTTCTTTTAGTTAGTGAGTTTTAGTTAGTTTTTATTAGTTTTTAGTTTGATTAGTTTACTTATTAGTTTATTAGTTATTATTTAATTAGTAATTATTATTTTAGTTTAATTAATTACTAGTTTTTTTATTATATTTAGTTATATTATTTATTTAATTATTAGTTTATTTATTATTAGTTAGTTATTAGTTATTATTATTATTTATTATTAGTTATTATTTAGTTAACATTATTTATTAGTTTATTATTTAGTTATTTTAGTTTTTTTTTAGTTATTATTATTTATTAGTTTTATTATTAGTCATTAGTATTTTAGTTTATTAGTTATTTAGTTAGTTTTATTATTAGTTTATTTTTGTGTATTACTTTTTATTTATTAGTTTTATTAGTTTAGTTATTTAGTTTGGTTATTTATTACTAATTTAGTTTATATTTTTATATTTAGTTGGTTTAGTTATTTATTTTGGTTATTAGTTTAGTTACTATTGTTTAGTTTAGTTATTAATTTAGTTATTATTTTATTTTATTAGTTAGTTTTATTAGTTTTATTATTTATTATTATATTTATTATTGGTTTATTATATATTAGTTATTAGTTATTATTAGTATATTATTTTAATTATTATTTAGTTAGTTTAGTTATTAGTTATTAGTTTTTATTAATTATTAATATTAGTTAGTTTTATTACTATTATTATTATATTTTATTTACTTTATTATTTATTTATTTAGTTAGTTAGTTATTTTATTTAGTTATTACTTTATTATTAGTTTTAGTTATTATTATTGATTTTAGTTTATTTATTAGTTAATTATTAATTATTAGTTATTAATAGTTATTATTACTATTAGTTTGTTTTTTAGTTATTTATTATTATTTTTTTAGCTTTTATTGGTTATTAATTATTAGTTTATTAGTTATTTGTTATTATTAGTTAGTTATTTAGTTTAGTTATTATAAGTTAGTTATTATTAGTTAATAACTAGTTAGGTTTTTAGTTTATTAGTTATATTATATTTATTTTATTTAGTTTTTTTTTTTTACTTTAGTTATTGGCTATTTAGTTTTATTTAGTTTTTTAGTTTTAATTAGTTTTAGTTATTATTATTTTAGTTTTGGTTTGGTTAGTTTATTTAGTTAGTTTTATTTTATTATTATTATTATTATTATTATTATTATTATTATTATTATTATTCTTATTATTAATTTAAAATTAGTTGTTAGTTTATTAGTTTTTATTAATTTATTATTATTATTATTACTAGTTAAAATTATTAGTTATTATTAGTTTATTGCTAGTTATTAGTTAGTTTTAGTTTATTAGTTTTATTATTTAGTTATTAGTTTATTAGTTTTATTAGTTAGGTTTTTTAGTTTTTATTAGTTTATTTAACCATTAGTTTAGTAGTTTTCAGTTTTTTAGTTTAGTTATTTAGTTTTATGAGATTTTATTTATTTTAGTTTTTTATTTAGTTTTTTTATTAGTTTTATTATTTAGTTATTATTATTAATTTTTAGTTATTTGTTTAGCTTTTAGTTTATTAGTTAGTTAATTATTATTTATTATTTATTTTATTATTAGTTTAGTTATTAGTTTTTTAGTTTTATTAGTTATTTATTAGTTTAATTATTTATTACTAGTTTTATTTATTAGTTAATAGTTATTATTTTTAGTATTTTATTATTGGTTATTAGTTATTAGTTTTAGGTTAGTTATTTATTAGTTATTATTAGTTTTATAAGTTATTTAGTATGTTATTATTATTATTAGTTTTAGTTTATTAGTTTATTAGTTTATTAGTTTATCATCTTTTAGTTTTATTATTGGTTAGTTTATTAGTTTTATTACTATTTTATTAGTTATTATTAGTTTATTTTGTTTATATTAGTTATTAACATATATTTAGTTTATTATTATTAGTTATTATTATTTAGTTGGTTTAGTTAGTTTTATTTTATTATTATTATTATTTAGTTCTTAGTTTATTATTTTTAGTTTATTAGTTTTATTAACTTTTAGTTTATTAGTTTATGTTATTAGTTATTAGTTTTAATAGTTTATTATTAGTTATAATTTAGTTTTTTATTAGTTTCATTATTATATCTAGTTATTAATATTTTATTAGTTTATTAGTTTATTTTATTATTAGTTTATTATTATTTTACTATTATTTCTGTTATTAGTAGTTTTATTTTTAATAGTTATTAGTTTTGGGTTATTATATTATTTTTAGTTTTATTAGATATATTATTAGTTTATTTAGTTTATTATTAATTATTAGTTAGTTATTTATTATTAGTTTAATTTATTAGTTTTAGTATTATTATTATTATTATTTTAGTTTTATTAGTTATTAGTTTAGTTTATAGTTTATTTAGTTTTATTAGTTATTAGTTATTATTATAACTTTTAGTTTTATTACTTATTAATTTAGTTGTTAATTATTAGTTTAATTATTGTTTAAGTTTAGTTTGGGTTTATTAGTTATATAGTATTATTATTATTATTATTTATAATTATTAGTTTTATTATTATTAATAATTTTATTAGTTAGTTATTTTTTGTTATTATAATTATTAGTTATTACTAGTTAGTTTTTTTTTTTAGTTTTAATGAGTTATTAGTTTAATTAGTTTAATTAATTATTACTTTTTAGTTATTGTTTATTTTATTTTATTTAGTTTAGGGTTAGTTTTTTTAGGTTTAGGTTTATTTTTTAGGTTTTATTTTATTAGTTTTATTAATTATTAGTTAGTTTTATTAGTTTTATTAGTTTTTTTTTAGTTTAGGTTTAGGTTTATTTTAGTTTTTTTATTTTATTTATTTAGGTTTGTTTTTAGGTTTAGGTTTAGGTTTTATTTATTTTAGTTTAGTATATTTTAGTTTAAGTTTAGGTTTTATTAATTTTAGTAAGATTTTTTTAGTAAGGTTTAGGTTTTATTTTATTTATGTTTAGGATTTTAGGTTTATGTTTTACATATTTATTTTATTTTATTTTAGATTTTTGGTTTAGTTTTATTAAATTTAGGTTTCTTATTTTTAGGTTTGTTTTATTTTTTAGTTTAGTATGTTTGTTTATTTTATTTTTTTTGTATTTTATTTTTATTCTATTTTAGTTTACAGGTTTTAGTTTAGGTTTTATTTTATCTTATTTTTTATTTAGGTTTAAGTTTATTTATTTACTTATTTTATTTTAGGTTTATTTAGTTTAGGTTTAGGTTTAGTGTTTAGGGTTAGTTACTTTAGTTTAGGTTATTTTAGTGAGGTTTAGGCTTATTTTATTTTGTTGATTTTATTTTTATTTTAGGTTTAGGTTTTTTTAGTTTAGGGTTTAGATTTAATTTTTATTTATTTTAGGTTTATCTTTAGGGTTAGGTTTTATTTAGTTTTATTTATTTTATTTTTTTTTATTTTATGTATAGTTTTTTATTTTTTAATTTTATTTTAGGTTTTATTTTAGTTTAGTTTTTTTTATTTAATTTATTTATATTTTATTTATATTTTATTTCTAGGTTTAGGTTTATATTTTATTTTTATTTTTATTTTAGGTTTTTTTACTTATTTTATTTTTAGGCTTATTTAATTTTGGTTTAGGTTTTCAAAAGGTTTAGGGTGTAGTGTTTAGTAGTTTAGGCTTGTGGGTTTAGGTTTGAGGTTTAGGGTTTAGGGTTTAGTAGCATCTAGTTTTTGTTTATGTTTTAGACTTTATGGTTTAGGGTGGGTAGGGTTTAGGGTTTAGTGGTTGTTTTTTAAAACTTTAAATTTTTTAAAAATAAGTAAACCAAGAGTTCGTTTATTTACTTTATTTTATTTTTATTTATTTTATTTATTGGTTTATTTTTATTTTATTTAGTTTAGTTTATTTATTTTAGGTTTATTTATTTTAGTTTAGGTATTTTATTTTATTTTTATTTGTTTAGGTTTAGGTTTAGGTTTATTTTTTAGTTTAGTTTTATTTTATTTTATTTTAGATTTAGGTTTTAATTTTATTTTAGGTTTAGGTTTAGTTTAATTTTACTTTTAGGTTTAAGTTTAGGGTTTATTTTAAGTTTATTTTAGGTTTTATTTCTAGTTTAAGTTTAGGTTTATTTTTTAGTTTGTATTATTTTATTTAGTTTAGGATTAGTTTAGGTTTAGTTTATTTAGGTTTATGTTTGGTTTTATTTATTTTAGTTTAGGTTTAGGTTTAGGTTTTATTTTTATTTATTTTAATTTTTTTTTAGTTTAGTATTTTTAATTTATTTTTTAGTTTTAGGTTTATTTTACATTTTAGTTTAGTTTATGTTTTTATTTATTTTATTTTAGTTTAGTTTCTATTTTTTTATTTTATTTTATTTATAGGTTTAGGTTTAAGTTTAGTTTAGGTTTATATTTTATCTTATTTTATTTTATTTTTTTTTTTATTTATTTATTTTATTCTTTGATTTTCTTTAGTTTAGGTTTAGGTTTTTTATGGTTTAGGGTTAGTTTAAGCTTTAGGGTTATTTTAGTTTTGTTTATTTTAATTTAGGTTTAGGTTTATTTTATTTTGTTTATTTTATTTTTTGGGTTTTAGGGTTTGGGGTTTAGAGTTTAGGATTTAGGGTTTAGGCTTTTTAGGGTTTAGATTTAGGGTTTAGGATTTAGGGTTTAGCATTTAGGGTTAGGTTTTTTTATTTTTTTATTTTTATTTTATTTTAAATTAAGTAAACTGGTATGTTTAGGTTTATTTTTTATTTAGTTTATTTTTATTTATTTTAGTTTAATTTATTTTTTATTTTTATTTAAGTTTATTTTTATTTTTATTTAGTTTAGTTTATTTATTTTAAGTTTATTTATTTTAGTTTAGGTTTTTTATTTTAGTTTTTTTAGGTTTAGGTTAAGGTTTATTGTTTAATTTAGTTTCATTTTATTTTATTTTTAGGTTTAGGTTTTATTTTATTTATTTTATTTTATTTTAGGTTTTGGTTTTAGGTGTTTCTCTTTAGGTTTATTTTAGTTTTATTTTTAGTTTAGGTCGATTTATTTTAGTTTATTTTATTTTATTTAGTTTAGGTTAAGTTTTTTTTAGGTTTAGTTTATATTTATTTTGTTTAATTTATTTTATTTTAGGTTTAGGTTCTTTAGGGTTTAAGTTTTATTTATTTATTTTAGATTTATCGTTTAGGTTTAGGTTTTTATTTAATGTTTATTTTATGTTTAGTTTTTATTTTCTTTAAGTTTCTACTTTTTACGTTTATTTTATTTCTTAGTTAAGTTTAAGTTTTTATAGAATTTATTTTAGTTTAGTTTATTTTTTTTAAATTTCTAGGTTAAGGTTAAGGTTTTTATTTTATTTTATTTTATTTATTTTATTTAGGTTTAGGTTTTTTTATTTGTTTTATTTTTAGGTTTAGGTTTTTTTATTTTAACATTTTAGGGATTAGGGTTTAGGGTTTAGGGTTAGTTTAGGGTTTAGGGTTTGAGGTTTAGAGTTTAGGGTTTAACCTATAGGTTTTATGGTTTTAGGGTTTAGGCTTTTTGTTTTTTAGGAACCCCATATAGGGGAATTTTATTGCTAGAAAGAAAGGGTTACAAGGTCCTTAAAAGAGGGTAAACTCAGAACTACCACTCAAAGAGCTACATTCAACCTAAAGAGTAAATCCCCTATCTAAGTACATCCAAAAAAAAAGCAAAAGAAAAAAGAAAGCAACAACAAAGATACAAAGACAACATGAGAAAAGCTAAGGGTGACAGAAAGCTTTAGAAGATGAGAAGAGCCAAGCCACAAAAGTATTAACCTGCAAAGAACTAGAAAAGGAACCTGCAAGCAGCTAGAAAATAAAATTAGAATAAAGTTTGAGAATGAAATTAGCACAGCAATAAAGAGGAAGCTCAAAGAACTGAATAGGAATAAAAATAAAAGAAAATTAATAAGAGTTTGAAAAGAGAGGCTTAGGCTCTACCACCATAAGAATGGGGCAACCCCAAACATGAGCATCCATACTTCCAATGAAGGGTTACATCATACTTGCTGCTACCAGCCAAAGTTATGAGTGAAATCAGCCCAACCATCATAGCCTGCATACTTGGTGGAAGGCAGCCAACCGCCAAGGAATGGAGATCATATGATCTTAGTACCTTAGTGCCTACATACCAAGCACAAGCGAAGCAAACATTGAAAAAATAGCCACTATTCACCTAGTCAATTAATTGCCACTAATTCCATGAGAAAATAGCATAAGCAAAATTGCCCAATAAAAATAGAGAAGGAAAAGCCCAAAAATCCTCCATACAGTAATACCACCATGAAAGGGAAACCCCAGTCATTATCAGTAGACCAAGCAGTAGAGAAGAAAACAAGAAAAAAAGCAAGATAAATAATCACCTAGTAAACTGATTTCCTCCGATTCCAAAAAAAGGTAGCATCATCAAGACTACCCCAACATAGATAGGGAAGAAGCTGCCAAATAATCCTCCAAACAATAAGACCACCATGAAAAGGAATCCAACCCACCAGAGGTAAAGGATTTTTACAAGCAATACCATCATATGTAAACATCCAACTAAAAATAATAGTGGTAAACCAACTATTCCCAGCCTGAACAAAATATAAAAAAGATAAGGCTAATATAGCCAAGAAAACCTGAGTCACCCGATCAAGCCAAACAAAGATAGTATACCCAAAGAAGCTAACCTAATAGTGAGCAAATGAAAAGAAAATTAGTATGGCAACTATAAGCACAACACAATAGTTCAACCAGCATGACATAATAGCCAAGTAAACCATCCATCTGATTGACAAGGCAACAAATAAAGGGAACCTGAGAATAAAATAAGCAGGCCTGAGGGCAGGCAATAACAATACTGAGAATAGGAGCCATAATGGAAATCATAAAACCACTTTTGATACATCCATCAAAAAAGAGGATAATTTGCACAACTGTACAACGACCGAAGATATCAAAATAAAGGGCAAAGAAAAATAATCAAATCCCCAAGCAGATAAAGAAAATGCGAGCAGCATAACAACAATAGGCAAAAGAAAGATAGCATCAAAAAATGGGAGATTAGGTTATCCATCAATGAGGGATGCAGAAAAAAGCAGCAAAACCAAACATATAAGAAGAGAAAATAGCCTACAAGCCCACCAAAAATAGCTAGCATTAATTAAAAATAGTATCTAGCTTAGGCAAGGACAAAAACAACAAGTAAACAGTGGAAGAGGCTGAGGAGCCTTCCATCCCCCAAATAGGAATCCAAAGAAGTTGTAACCATTAATAGACAAAATTAAGAAACATGTAGAATGAAACCGAGAAAAGAAAAGACAGATAGATAAAGACAAGGGAACCATTGAAGAAAACTAAACAACGTGAGTTAATTTCTAAGATATGGTAGACCAGAGTTATCCAAATTAACCAAACCATGCAATTGTTTATGAAGATTAGATTGATCAAATAGTGTAAGATCTACATGTTTAGGGTTTAGGGTTTTAGGGTTTAGGGTTTAGGGTTTAAGGTTCTAAGCTTAGGGTGTTTGGTTTAGAGTTTACGGTTTAGGGTTTAGGTTTAAGGTTTAGGATTTTTACGGTTTAGGGTTTAGGGTTAGGATTTTTTATAATTTTTTAATTTTTTTTTTTTAAATAAGTAAATCAGTAGGTTTAGGTTTATTTACTTTATATTTTAATTATTTAAATTTATTTTAATTTTTATTTTTCTAGGTTTTTTTTATTTAGTTTAGTTTATTTATTTTATGTTTACTTATTTTAGTTTAGGTATTTTATTTTATTTTATTTTTTGGTTTAGTCTTTTGGTTTAGGTTTGCATTTAGGTTAGTTTAGTTTTAGTTATTATTATTATTATTAGTTTTATTTATTTGTTTATTTAGTTAGTTATTAATTTAGTTATTAGTTTATATTAGTTATTATTAGGTTATTATTAGTTTTATTATTAGTTTAGTTATTTTAGTTAGTTTTATTATTAGTTATTATTTTATTGGTTTTATTAGTTTTAGTTTTTAGATATTATTATTAGTTATTAGTTTTTAGTTTTTATGAGTTTATTATAATTAGTTAGTTATTTATATAAGTATAGTTATTTTAGTTAGTTTTTTGGTTTAGTTTAGTTTAGTTCATTATTTAGTAATTAGTTTTAGTTTTAGATATTTTATTATTTAGTTTCTATTTAGTTATTAGTTAGTTTTTTAGTTATTATTAGTTTATTAATTAGTTAGTTTTTATTTGTTTTATAAGTTTAGTTAGTTAGTTTAATTTAATTATTATTTAGTTTTATTTTTTTAGTTTATTATTATTTGTTATTATTTAATATATTACTTATTAGTTATTAGTTTTTTATTAGTTTTTATTATTAGTTATTTATTATTATTAGTTAAGTTATTTTATTAGTTCTTAGTTTTAGTTTAATTATTTAGGTATTAATTTTAGGTTTTTATTTTTAATTAGTTATTTAGTTATTTATTAGTTTTATTATTTAGCTTATTATTTTAGTTTATTAGTGTTATATTAGTTTAGATATATTATTTTAGTTATTAGTTTTAATTATTAGGTTTTAGTTATTAGTTTTATTAGTTTTATTATATTATTATTAGTTAGTTTTATTTTATTAGTTTAGTTATTTAGTATTATTATTATTATTATTTTATTAGTTAGTTATTATTTATTAGTTTATTATTATTTATTATATTATTATTATTATTATTATTATTATTATTATTATTATTATTATTATTATTATTATTATTATTATTATTATTATTTATTTTATTAGTTTTTCTTTATTTTTAGTTAGTTTAGTTATTATTTTTATTTTAGTTATTTTTTAGTTATTATTTATTAGTATTTTATTAGTTTAGTTTTATTATTATTAGTTGGTTTATTTAGTTATTAGTTAGTTAGTTTAGTTATTTTTATTTTATATATTAGTTTAGTTATTAGTTATTATTAGTTTTATTATTTAGTTTAGTATTTTAGTTTATTAGTTATTAGTTTTAGTTTATTAGTTTAGATATAGTTTTTAGTTATTAATTTAGGTTTTAGTTATTAGTTTTATTAGTTTCATTATATTATTATTAGTTAGTTTTATTTTATTTAGTTATTTTAGTTATTATTGTTTTATTATTAATTTTATTTTTTATTTAGTTTAGTTATTAGTTTATTATTATTATTATTATTATTATTATTGTTGTTATTATTATTTAGGTTAGTTTTTATTAGTTATTAATATTAGTTTAGTTATTATTATTAGTTTAGTTATTTAATTATTAGTTAGTTAGTTAGTTTTAGTTATTAGTTATTGTTTATTAGTTTAGTTATTGGTTATTAGTTGGTAGTTTAGTTATTATATTAGTTAGTTATTTTTAGTTATTTTTATTTTTATATATTTTAGTTATTACTATTATTAGTTTTAGTAATTTTTTAGTTATTAGTTTATTAAATATTAGTTAGTTATTATTGGTTATTATTATTTATTTAGTTATTAGTTATGAGTTTTATAAGTTATTTATTAGTTTTATTAGTTATTATTATTATTAATTTGTTAGTTTATTATTAATTTATTTAGTTATTATTATATTTGTTTATTATTATTTATTAGTTATTAGTTAATTTCTTTAGTTATTATTTATTAGTTATTTAGTTTATTACTTTATTTAGTTATTTTCATTAGGTTTTACATTTTAGTTATTAGTTTTTTATTTGTTATTAGTTTTATTAGTTTAGTTATTTAGTCTAATTATTTATTATTAGTTAAGTTAGTTATTTTATTAGTTATTAGTTAGTTAGTTAGTTATTTCATTTGGTTATTAGTTTTTTGTTTGTATTAGTTTAGTTATTAGTTTTAGTTATAGGTTATTATTTATTATTATTTTATTAGTTTTATTATTTATGTATTAGTTTATTATTATTATTATTATTAGTTAGTTAATTATTATTACTTATTTATTATTTTTATTATTTATTTATTTAGTTTTTTTTTATTATTAGTTTTATTATAGTTATTATTAGTTTATTATCTTTAGTTGGTTTTGTTATTAGTTAGTTTTTAGTTTTTATTAGTTATTATTATTATTAATTATTAGTTTATTTACTTTTATTATTTATTATTAGTTAGTTATATTATTTAGTTTTATTAGTTATCAGTTTATAATTATTATTATTAATTCTTTTATTTAATTTATTAGTTAGTATTAGTTATTCATTAGTTATTTAGTTATTATTAGTTAATTATTTATTATTAATTTTAGCTTTTATTATTATTGGTTAGTTAGTTATTAGTTATTAGTTTATTATTATTAGTTTTTTTGTTTAGTATTAGTCATTTATTATTAGTTATTAATTAGTTAGTTTTTAGTTTATTAGGTTTTTAGTTTTTTAGTTTAGTTTAGCATTTTTACTTTAGTTTAGTTATTTACCATTTAGTTTTTTATTGCTAGGTTATTATTTTTTAGTTGGTTATTATTAGTAGTTTTAGTTTGGTTAGTTTATTTAGTTAGTTTTATTTTTTAGATATTATTATTATTATTAGTTCATAATTATTTATTAGTTTTTTATTAATATTAGTTAAAATTATTAGTTATTAGTTTATTAGGTTTATTTGTTTAGTTTATTAGTTAGTTATTAGTTAGTTTTAGTTTATTAGTTTTATTAGTTATTTAATTATTAGTTTTATTAGTTTATTAGTTTTATTTGTTTTTTTATTAGTTTATTAGTTTATTTAGTTATTAGTTTATTAGGTTTTTAGTTAGTTTAATTATTTAGTTTTATGAGGTTTTTTATTAGTTTTTTTTAGTTTTTTATTTAGTTTTTTTATTAGTTTTATTATTTAGTTATTATTATTAGTTTTTATTAGTTATTAGTTTAGCTTTTAGTTTATTAGTTAGTTAGTTATTAGTTATTATTTATTTTATTATTAGTTTAGTTATTAGTTTTTTAGTTTTGTTAGTTATTTATTAATTTAATTTTTATTTATTTTATCATTAATTAGTTTAATTATTTAGTTTTATGAGGTTTTATTAGTTATTTATTTTTTTATTAGTTTTATTATTTAGTTATTATTATTGGTTATTAGTTATTATTATTATTATTTAGCTTTTTATTTATTAGTTAGGTAGTTATTTGTTATTATTTATTTTATTATTACTTTAGTTATTAGTTTTTTAGTTTTATTAGTTATTTATTAGTTATTTATTAGTTTAATTATTTATTAGTTTAGCTTTTTATTAGTTATTTGTTAGTTAGTTATTATTAGTTTTAGTTATTATTATTAGTTTTAGTTAGTTATATTTATTTTATTATTATTAGTTTTATAAGTTATTTATTTTAATTATTAATATTATTAGTTTTAGTTTATTAGTTTATTAGTTTTTTGGGTTTTATTTTTAGTTAGTTTAGTTATTTTTATTAGTTATTAGCTTAGTTTAGTTATTTACTTTATTATTCTTATTTAATATTATTTAGTTTATTAGTTAGTTAGTTTATTTTATTTTTATTATTATTAGTTTATTATTTAGTTCTTAGTTTATTAGTTTATTAGTTTTATTAGTTTTTAGTTTATTAGTTTAGGTTATTATTAGTTATTAGTTTTATTAGTTTATTATTAGTTATTATTTAGTTTTTATTAGTTTTCATTATTATATCTAGTTATTATTATTAATTAGTTTATTAGTATATTTTATTAGTTATTAGTTTAGTTTGTTAGTTATTAGTTTAGTTATTAGTTTTTTAGGTTTATTATTAGCTTTTTATTATTTATTAGTTTATTAGTTAGGTTTTTTAGTTATTAGTTATTAGTTGTTAGTTTTATGAGATATTAGTTATTATTATTATTATTATTATTAGTTATTTTATTAGTTTATTTTTATTTTTAGTTTAGTTTAGTTAGTTATTATTAGTTTTAATTATTAGTTTTAGTTATTAGTTTATTAGTTAGTTAGTTTAGTTAGTTATTTTAGTTTATTAGTTATTATATTATTATTACTTTTAGCTTTATTAGTTATTTTATTAGTTATTAGTCATAGTTATTATTAAGTTTAGGTTTAGGTTTAGTTATTAGTTAGTTATTAGTTTTATTAGTTTCTTATTATTAGTTATTATTTTTATTAGTTTATTTATTAGTTAATTATTAGGTTAGTTATTTATTTAGTTATTATTATTATTTATTAATTATTAATTAGTTAGTTAGTTTTATTAGTTAGTTTTCTTTTTAGTTAGTTTTTATTAGTTATTAGTTTAGTTAGTTTTATTAGTTTATTAGTTATTTTAATTATTATTTATAAATTATTTAGTTTATTAATTAATATTATTATTATTATTTATTTTAATTTTATTATTAGATTAGTTAGTTTTAGTTATTAGTTTATTATTTAATTATTATTTAGTTATTAGTTAGTTAGTATTTATTAGTTTCATTTTTTATTATTAGTTAATATTTATTAGTTATTATTAGTTAGTTTATTTAGTTTTTATTAGTTTATTAGTTTATTAGTTTAGTTTTATTAGTTAGTTAGTTTATTATTATTTAGTTTTAGTTTTATTACTTTTTAGTTTTTAATTAGGTTTAGTTTAGTAATTTAGTTATTATTAGTTAGTTATTAATATTATTAGGTTATTATTTTTAGTTTTATTAGTTATTAGTTATTATTTATTATTAGTTTTATTATTAGTTATTTACTTATTTATTTTTAGTTATTATTATTAGTTTATTAGTTTTTATTTAGTTTAGTTATTTAGGTATTTATTAGTTAGTTATTTAGTTTTTAGTTATTATTTATTATTAATTTAGTTATTTAGTTTTTAGTTATTATTTATTATTAATTTAGTTATTTAGGTTATTAGTTTAGTTAGTTATTAGTTATTAGTTTTATTAGTTATTAATTATTAGTTTAGGTTATTAGTTTATTAGTTTAGTATTAGTTTAGTAATTGTTAGTTATTTAGTTATTAATTTTATTTTTATTATTTAGTTTATTAGTTTATTATTATTAGTTATTATTAGTTAGTTAGTTTTTTTAGTTATAGTTTTTTAGTCTAGGTTTAGTTAATTATTATTTATTAGTTTTATTATTAGTTTTATTATTAGTTATTATTATTAGTTATTAGTTTATTAGTTAACTATTAGTTATTAGTTATTAATTAGTTCTATTATTATTATTAGTTTTAGTTATTAGTTATTATTAATTAGTTAGTTTATTAGTTTATTTAGTTAGTTATTGTTAGTTATTAGTTTAGTGTTTTAATAGATAGTTTATTACTATAATTAGTTATATTTATTTATTATTAGTTATTAGGTTTTTAGTTAGTTTTTATTAGTTATTAATTATTATTATTTATTTATTTATTTATTTATTATGATTTTTTTTACTAGTTATTAGTTTATCATCATATTATTAGTTATTAATTTAGTTAGTTATTAGGTTAGTAATTATTAGTTATTTATTAGTTATTAGTTAGTTTTTTCAGGTAGTTAATTTTATTAGGTAGTTTTTTAGTTTATCATTAGTTATTAGTTTTTATTATTTAGTTATTTATTAGTTTATTAGTTTAGATATTTATTTTTTTAGTTTATTTATTAGCTTATTAGTTTTAGTTATTAGTTATTAGTTTAGTTTTATTAGTTTAGTTATTTAGTTTATTATTAGTTAGATTTTTTAGTTTTTATTACTTATTAGTTATTATCAGTTATTAGTTTTTAGTTATTAGTTATTATTATTTAGTTAGTTTTAGTTATTAGTTTAGTAGTTATTATTTTATTAATTATTAGTTATTTAGTTTATTAGTTTAGTAATTATTAGTTATTAAGTTTATTAGTTAGTTATTATATTATTACTTATTATTAATTATTATTAGTTTTAGTTTTTAATTAATTTTTTTAGTTATTAGTTATTATTAGTTATTATTATTAATAAGTTATTTATTTTTATTGGCTTATTTTAGGTATTAGTTTTAGTAGTATTATTAGTTAGTTATTATTATAAGTTTAATTTAGTTTAGTTATTAGTTATTAGTTATTATTAGTTATTAGTTTATTAGTTTTTATTAGTTATTATTTATTTTAGTTATTATTAGTTATTATTAGTTTTAATTAGTTATAGGTTTTAATTAGTTTTTATTAGTTAGTTATTATAGCTTTTATTATTAATTATTATTAGTTTTAGGTTCGTTATTTAGTTAGTTAATTATTTTTATTATTATTTATTAATTATTAGTTTTAATTAATTAGTTTTTTTAGTTTTTATTTAGTTTTTATTAGTTATTAGTTTAGTTATTATTAGTTAGTTTTTAGTTTAGTTATTATTAGGTTTATTAGCTATTAGTTTTATTATTAGTTAGTTATTTTATATTATTTTTAGTTATTATTTAGTTATTAGTTTTATTATTAGTTTTATTAGTTTTATTATTATTAAGTTAGTTATTATTAGTTTTAGCTTAGTTTTTTTTTATTTTTTTTTTTAGGTTTAGGTTTTTATTTTATCTTATTTTTTATTTTATTTAGGTTTAGGTTTATTTATTAATTTTATGTTTAGGTTTTTAGGGTTTAGGGTTATTTTAGTTTAGGTTTAGGTTTATTTTTTTCATTTATTTTTTTATTTGAGATTTAGGCTTATTTTAGTATAGTGTTTAGGTTTTATTTTTTATTATTTATTTTTAAGTTTTATTTTTAGGTTTATTTTTTAGGTTTAAGTTTTTATTTAGTTTTTGTTCTATTTTATTTTAGGGTTATTTTATTTTTATTTTACATTTAGTTTTTACTTCATTTCAATTTTTTTTACTTCTAGGTTTATTTTATTTTATTTAGTTAAGTTTATGTTTTTATTTATTTTATTTTATTTTTAGTTTTTATTTTTTTTATTATTATTTATTATTATTATTATTATTATTATTATTATTATTATTATTACTATTAGGTTAGTTTTTATTAGTTATTAGTTTAGTTATTAGTTTAGTTATTATTTTTAGTTTAGTTATTTAGTTATTATTTTGGTTTTAGTTATTAGTTTATTAGGTTTTATTAGTTTAGTTATTAGTTATTAGTTAGTTAGTTTAGTTATTAGTTATTAGTTAGTTATTTTAGTTATTTTTATTTTATATATTAGTTTAGTTATTAGTTATTATTAGTTTTATTTTATTAGTTATTAGTTTAGTTATTAGTTACATTATTAGTTAGTTATTATTTAGTTATTATTAGTTTTATTTAGTTATTAGTTTATAAGTTATTTATTAGTTAGTTATTAGTTATTATTATTATTAATTTGTTAGTTTATTATTAATTTATTTAGTTATTATTATTTATTTGTTTATTATTATTTATTAGTTATTAGTTTAGTTAATTCTTTAGTTATTATTATTTATTAGTTATTTAGTAAGTTTTATTACTTTAGTTATTTAGTTAGTTTCATTATTAGGTTTACATTTTAGTTATTAGTTTTTTATTTGTTATTAGTTTTATTAGTTTAGTTATTTAGTCTAATTATTTATTATTAGTTAAGTTAGTTATTTTATTAGTTATTAGTTAGTTAGTTATTTCATTTGGTTATTAGTTTAGTTTGTTTATTAGTTAGTTTAGTTATTAGTTTTAGTTATTAGTTATTATTTATTAGTTAGTTTTTATTAGTTTTATTATTTATTTATTAGTTTATTATTATTAGTTTTATTAGTTATTAGTTAGTTAATTATTATTACTTATTTATTAGTTTATTATTAGTTTATTAGTTTAGTTTTTAGTTATTAGTTATTAGTTTTTATTAGTTAGTTATTAGTTTAGTTATTATCTAGGTTTAGTTAGTTTTTGTTATTAGTTAGTTTTTAGTTTTTATTAGTTATTATTATTATTAATTATTAGTTTATTTACTTTTATTATTTATTATTAGTTAGTTATATTATTTAGTTTTATTAGTTATCAGTTTATAATTATTATTATTAATTCTTTTATTTAATTTATTAGTTAGTAATTAGTTATTCATTAGTTATTAGTTTAGTTATTATTAGTTAGTTAATTATTTATTATTAATTTTAGCTTTTATTATTATTAGTTAGTTAGTTTAGTTATTAGTTTATTAGTTATTAGTTATTATTAGTTAGTTATTAGTTTAGTTTTTATTAGTTATTTATTATTAGTTATTAGTTAATTAGTTTTTAGTTTATTAGTTTAGTTTATTAGTTTAGTTTAGCATTTTTACTTTAGTTTAGTTATTAGCTATTTAGTTTTTATTGCTAGGTTATTATTTTTTTGTTAGTTTTAGTTATTAGTTTTGTAGTTAGGTTTTAGTTTGGTTAGTTTATTTAGTTAGTTTTATTTTTTTAGATATTATTATTATTATTATTAGTTCATAATTATTTATTAGTTTTTTATTAATATTAGTTAAAATTATTAGTTATTAGTTTATTAGGTTTATTTGTTTAGTTTATTAGTTATTAGTTGGTTTTAGTTTATTAGTTTTATTAGTTATTTAATTATTAGTTTTATTAGTTTATTAGTTTTATTTGTTTTTTATTAGTTAGTTTATTAGTTTATTTAGTTATTAGTTTATTAGGTTTTTAGTTAGTTTAATTATTTAGTTTTATGAGGTTTTTTATTAGTTTTTTTAGTTTTTTTATTTAGTTTTTTATTAGTTTTATTATTTAGTTATTATTAGTTTTTATTAGTTATTAGTTTAGCTTTTAGTTTATTAGTTAGTTAGTTATTAGTTATTATTTATTTTATTATTAGTTTAGTTATTAGTTTTTTAGTTTTGTTATTTATTAATTTAATTTTTATTTATTTTATCATTAATTAGTTTAATTATTTAGTTTTATGAGGTTTTTTATTAGTTATTTAGTTTTTTATTAGTTTTATTATTTAGTTATTATTATTAGTTATTAGTTATTATTAGTTATTATCAGTTATTAGTTTAGCTTTTTATTTATTAGTTAGGTAGTTATTTGTTATTATTTATTTTATTATTAGTTTAGTTATTAGTTTTTTAGTTTTATTAGTTATTTATTATTTAATTATTTATTAGTTTAGCTTTTTATTAGTTATTTGTTAGTTAGTTATTATTAGTTTTTAGCTAGTTTATTATTAGTTATTAGTTTTAGTTAGGTTAGTTATTTATTAGTTATTATTATTAGTTTTATAAGTTATTTATTTTAATTATTAATATTATTAGTTTTAGTTTATTAGTTTATTAGTTTTTTGGGTTTTATTTTAGTTTAGTTATTTTTTATTTATTAGCTTAGTTTAGTTATTTACTTTATTATTCTTATTTATTATTATTTAGTTTATTAGTTAGTTAGTTTATTTTATTTTTTATTATTATTTATTATTTAGTTATTAGTTTATTAGTTTATTAGTTTTATTAGTTTTTTAGTTTATTAGTTTAGGTTATTATTACTTATTAGTTATATTAATTTATTATTAGTTATTTAGTTTTTTATTAGTTTTCATTATTATATCTAGTTATTATTAATAATTAGTTTATTAGTATATTTTTATTAGTTATTAGTTTAGTTTGTTAGTTATTAGTTTAGTTATTAGTTTTTTAGGTTTATTATTAGCTTTTTATTATTTATTAGTTTATTAGTTGGGTTTTTTAGTTATTAGTTGTTAGTTTTATGAGATATTAGTTATTATTTTATTTAGTTTATTATTATTAGTTATTAGTTAGTTATTTATTATTAGTTTAGTTTTATTAGTTATTTAGTTATTAGGTTTAGTTAGTTATTATTAGTTTTAATTATTAGTTTTAGTTATTAGTTTATTAGTTAGTTAGTTTAGTTTAGTTAGTTTATTTAGTTTTTATTAGTTATTAGTTATTATTATTACTTTTAGCTTTATTAGTTATTAGTTATTAGTTATTAATCATAGTTATTATTAAGTTTAGGTTTAAGTTTAGTTATTAGTTAGTTATTAGTTTTATTAGTTTAGTTATTTTTAGTTTATTATTATTAGTTAATAGTTTTATTAGTTTATTTATTAGTTAATTATTAGCTTAGTTATTTATTTAGTTATGATTATTATTTATTAATTATTAATTATTAGTTAGTTAGTTTTATTAGTTAGTTTTCTTTTTAGTTAGTTTTATTAGTTTATTAGTTAGTTTTATTAGTTTATTAGTTATTTTAATTATTATTTATTAATTATTTAGTTTATTAATTAATATTATTATTATTATTTATTTTAATTTTTATTATTAGTTATTAGTTAGTTTAGTTATTAGTTTATTATTTAATTATTATTTAGTTATTAGTTAGTTAGTATTTATTAGTTTCATTTTTTATTATTAGTTAATATTTATTATTATTATTAGTTTAGTTTTATTATTAGTTTATTAGTTTAGTTTTATTAGTTGGTTTATTATTATTTAGTTTTAGTTTTATTACTCTTAGTTTTTTAATTAGGTTTAGTTTAGTTATTTAGTTATTATTAGTTAGTTATTAATATTATTAGGTTATTATTTTTAGTTTTATTAGTTATTAGTTTATTATTAGTTTTATTATTAGTTATTTAGTTATTAATTTTTAGTTATTATTATTAGTTTATTAGTTCTTATTTAGTTTTAGTTATTTAGGTTTTTATTAGTTAGTTATTTAGTTTTAGTTATTTAGGTTTTTATTAGTTAGTTATTTAGTTTTTAGTTATTAGTTATTATTAGTTTAGTTATTTAGTTATTATTAGTTGGTTATTAGTTTGTTTAGTTTTATTAGTTTATTATTAGGTTATTAGTTAGTATTATTTAGTAATTGTAGTTATTTAGTTATTAATTTTTTTATTTTATTTTATTAGTTTAGTTTAGTTTTATTATTTATTATTATTATTATTATTGGTTAGTTATTTTTAGTTATAGTTTAGTTTAGGTTTAGTTAGTTATTATTTTAGGTTATTAGTTAGTTATTATAGTTAGTTTATTATTAGTTATTATTGTTATTAGTTTATTATTAATTTTATTGTTAGTTAGTTTTTATTATTATTATTAGTTTTAGTTAATAGTTATTATTAATTAGTTAGTTTATTAGTTTATTTAGTTAGTTATTATTAGTTATTAGTTTAGTGTTTTAATAGATGGTTTATTACTATAATTAGGTTATATTTTATTTATTATTAGTTATTTTTTTAGTTAGTTTTATTGGTTATTAATTATTAATTATTTATTTATTTATTATGATTTTTATTAGTTAGTTACTAGTTATTAGTTTATCATTTATTATTAGTTATTAATTTAGTTAGTTATTAGGTTAGTAATTATTAGTTATTTATTAGTTATTAGTTAGTTTTTTCAGGTAGTTAATTTTATTAGGTAGTTTTTTAGTTTATCATTAGTTATTAGTTTTATTATTTAGTTATTTATTATATTAGTTTTTTAGATATTTATTTCATAGTTTATTTATTAGCTTATTAGTTTTAGTTATTAATTATTAGTTTAGTTTTATTAGTTTAGTTATTTATTTTATTGTAGTTAGATTTTTTAGTTTTATTACTTATTTATTATCGGTTATTAGTTTTAGTTATTATTATTATTTATTTAGTTTTAGTTATTAGTTTAGTAGTTATTATTTTATTAATTATTAGTTATTTAGTTTATTAGTTTAGTAATTATTAGTTATTAAGTTTATTAGTTAGTTATTATATTATTATTACTTATTATTAATTATTATTAGTTTTTTAGTTTTTTAATTACTTTTTTTAGTTATTAGTTATTATTAGTTATTATTATTAATAAGTTATTTATTTTTATTGGCAGTTATTTTAGGTATTAGTTTTAGTAGTTTTATTATTAGTTAGTTATTATTATAATTAGTTTAGTTATTTAGTTATTAGTTATTAGTTATTAGTTATTAGTTATTATTATTAGTTTATTAGTTTTTATTAGTTATTATTTATTTTAGTTATTATTAGTTATTATTAGTTTTAATTAGTTATAGGTTTTAATTAGTTTTATTAGTTATTATATTTTTTATTATTTATTATTATTAGTTTTAGATTAGTTATTTAGTTAGTTATTTTTTTATTATTACTTATTAGTTATTAGTATTAGTTAATTAGTTTTTTTAGTTTTTATTTAGTTTTTATTAGTTATTAGTTTAGTTATTATTAGTTAGTTTTTAGTTTAGTTATTATTAGGTTTATTAGCTATTAGTTTTATTATTAGTTAGTTATTTATTATTATTTTTAGTTATTATTTAGTTATTAGTTTTATTATTAGTTTTATTAGTTTTATTATTATTAGTTGTAGTTAGTTATTAGTTTTAGCTTAGTTTTTTTTTATTTTTTTTTAGGTTTAGGTTTTATTTTATCTTATTTTTATTTTATTTAGGTTTAGGTTTATTTATTAATTTTATGTTTAGGTTTTTAGGGTTTAGGGTTATTTTAGTTTAGGTTTAGGTTTATTTTTTTTCATTTATTTTTTTATTTGAGATTTAGGCTTATTTTAGTAGGTTTTATTTTTTATTATTTATTTTAAGTTTTATTTTTAGGTTTATTTTTTAGGTTTAAGTTTTTATTTAGTTTTTGTTCTATTTTATTTTAGGGTTATTTTATTTTTATTTTACATTTAGTTTTTACTTCATTTCAATTTTTTTTACTTCTAGGTTTATTTTATTTTATTTAGTTAAGTTTAGGTTTTTATTTATTTTATTTTATTTTTAGTTTTTATTTTTTATTTTATTTTATTTCTAGGTTTAGGTTTAGGTTTATGTTTTAGTTTAGGTTTTTATTTTATCTTATTATTTATTTTATTTAGTTTTAGTTTAATTAGTTTACGTTTAACCTTTTTGGTCTTTCTAGCTTTGGGTTTAGGGTTTAGGGTTTAGGTTATTTTAGTTTAGGTTTAATTTTATTTTATTTTATTTATTTTACTATTTATTTTATGTTTTGGTTTTTTTTAGTTTAGGGTTTAGGTTTTATGTTTTATTTATTTTTAAGTTTAATTTTTAGGTTTAGGTTTTTATTTAGTTTTTATTTTATTTTATGTTTAATTTTTTTATTTATGTTTATTTTATTTTTTAGTTTTATTTAGGTTTTTATTTATAGGTTTGCATTTAGGTTTTAGTTTTGGTTTTTATTTTATTTTATCTATTTATTTTATTTTGTTTAGTTATTTATTTATTTTCTTTTTAGGTTTTATTTAGTTTAGGTTTAGGTCTTTAGGTTTTTAGGGTATAAGGATTAGGGTTTATGGTTTAAGGTTTAGGGTTTAGGGTTAGTTTAGGGTTTATTTTAGGGTTTTAGGTTTTAGGGATTAGGGTTTAGGGTTTAGGGTTTTAGGGTTTAGGGTTTAGGGTTTTAGGGTTTAGGGTTTAGAGTTTAGGGTTCTAGGTTTAAGGTTTAGGGTTTAGGTTGAGTTTTTGGATTTAGGGTTTAGGGTTTTGAGTTAGGATTTTTTTTTACTTTTTTACTTTTTATTTTTTTAATTATGTAAACTATTAGGTTTAGGATTATTTAGTTTATTTATTTTAACTTTTAATTTAGTTTTATTTTTTATTTTTTATTTTATTTCTAAGTTTAGTTTAAGATAATGTTGGAAATTAGGTTTTTATTTTATTTTGTATTTTTATTTAATTTAGGTTTAGCTTTCATTTAGTTTAGGTTTAGGTTTTTATGTTTTTAGGGTTTAAGGTTTAGGAAAGGGTTTAGGGTTTGTCTAGCATTTAGGGTTTAGAGTTTGGGGTTTAGGGTTTAGGGATGTAGGTTTAGGGTTAGTTTTAGGGTTTAGAATTTAGGGTTTAGGGTTAGGGTTTTTTAAAATTTTTAAATCATTTTAAATTAAGTAAACTGGTATGTTTATGTTTATTTAGTTTATTTTATTTTTTATTTTTATTTATATTTAGTTTATTATACTATTTTAGTTTTATTTATTTTATTTTAGGTTATTTATTTAAGTTCATTTTTTAGGTTTAGGTTTAGGTTTAGGTTTTAGTTTAGGTTTTTTTAGCTTATTTTTTATTTTATTTAGGTTTAGGTTTATTTATTTATTTATTTTATTTTTAGGTTTTTAGGGTTTCGGGTTAGTTTAGGGTTTAAGATTTAGGGTTATTTTAATTTAGTTTATTTTAGTTTAGGTTTACGTTTATTTTATTTTTATTTTAATTTTTTATTTCAGGTTCACATTCTTTTTAGTTTAGGGTTTAGCATTATATTTTTTATTTATTTTTAAGTTATATTTTTAGGGTTTAGGGTTTTAGGGTTTAGTGTTTAGGGTTCAAGTTTAAGGTTTAGGGTTTAAGGTTTAGGGTTTAGGGTTTAGGGTTTAGGGTTTAGGGTTAGTTTTAGGATTTAGGGTTTAGAATTTTGGGTTTAGAGTTTAGGACTTATGGTTTAAGATTTTTAGGGTTTAGGGTTTCAGGTTTAGGGTTTAGGTTTATCAATTGTTAAAATTTTTTTAATGTATTTAAAATTAAGTAAATCAGCAAGTTTAGGTTTATTTAGTTTATTTATCATTAATTTTAATTTATTTAATTTTTTATTTTTATTTAGGTTTATTTTTATTATTATTTAGCTTAGTTTATTTATTTTAGTTTAGCTTTTTATTTTAGTTTATTTTTTAGGTTTAGGTTTTGGTTTAGGTTTATTTTTTTAGTTTAGTTTCATTTTTATTTTATTTTTTTAGGTTTAGGTTTTATTTCTTATTTTTAGGTTTAAGTTTTTTATTTCATTTTTTTTAAGTTTAGGTTTTAGGTTTTTATTTAAGGTTTATTTTTAGTTTATTTTATTATATTTAGTTTAAGTATAGGTTTATGTTTAGTTTATTTTAGGTTTAGGTTTAGGTTTTATTTATTTTAGTTTAGTTTATTTTAGTTTAAGTTTAGGTTTATTTTATTTTTAGTTTAGGTTTAGTTTTTATTTAATTTTTTAATTTAGGTTAGATTTTTAATAATTTTATTTTAGTTAAGTTTTTTTTATTTTAATTTTAGGTTTAGGTTTAGGTTTAGGTTTAGGTCTCTATTTTATCTTATTTTTTATTTTATTGTGGCTGAGGTTTATTTATTTATTTTATTTTTAGGTTTTATTTAGTTTAGGCTTAGGTTTTTTTTAGGGTTTAGGATTATTTTAGTTTAGTTTATTTTAGTTTAGGTTTATTTTATTTCATTTATTTTTTTATTTGAGATTTAGGTTTTTTTAGTTTAGTGTTTATGTTTTATTTTTTATTTATTTTTAAGTTTTATTTTTAGGTTTATTTTTTAGGTTCAGGTTTTTATTTAGTTTTTGTTTAATTTTATTTTAGGGTTATTTTATTTTTATTTTATGTTTAGTTTTTATTTTATTTGGGTTTTTATTTTTAGGTTTTTATTTATTTTATTTTATTTTAGTTTTTATTTTTTTATATTATTTCTTGCTTTAGGTTTAAGTTTAGGTTTTAGTTTAGGATTTTATTTTATTTTATTTTTTATTTTATTTAGTTTTAGATTTATTTATTTATTTTATGTTTTGTTTTTATTTAGTTTAGGATTTAGTTTTTAGGTTTTTAGGGTTTAGGGTTTAGGGTTATTTTAGTTTAGGTTTAAGTTTATTTCATTTTTATTTTCAGTTTTGGATTTTTTTAGTTTATGGTTTAGGTTTTATTTTTTATTTATTTTTAAGTTATATTTTTAGGTTTAGAATTTTATTTAGTTTTTATTTTATGTCTAGTTTTAATTTTATTTAGGTTTATTTTTTTTGTTTAGTTTAGGTTTTTACTTATATGTTTAGGCTTAGGTTTTAGTTTAAGTTTTTATTTTATTTTATTATTTTATTTTATTTAGGTTTAGTTTTTATTTATTTATTTTCTTTTTAGGTTTTATTTAGTTTAGGTTTAGGTCATTAGGTTTTTAGGGTTTAAGGATTAGGGTTTAGGGTTTAGGGTTAGTTTAAGGTTTAGGGTTTAGTGTTTAGGGTTTTAAGTTTTAAGGTTTAGTTTAGTTTAGGGTTTTAGTTGGTTTATAGTTTTAGGTTTAGGGTTTAGGTTTTATGGGTTTAGGTTTAGGGTTTAGGGTTTAAGGTGAGTTTTTGGGTTTAGTGTTAGGGTTTTTTTTCTTTTTTATTCTTTTATTTTTTAAATTAAGTAAAGTGGTAGGTTTAGGATTATTTAGTTTATTTAGTTTACCTTTTAGTTTAGTTTTTTTTTTATTTTTTTTATTTTATTATTAGTAAGTTTAGGTTTTTGTTTTATTTTATTATTTTATTTTATCTAAGTTTAGGTTTTATTTAGTTTAGGTTTAGGTTTTTATGTTTTTAAGGTTTAGGAATTAGTGTTTAGGGTTCAGGGTTTAGAGTTAGTTTAACATTTAGGGCTCAGAGTTTGGGGTTTTGGGTTTTGGGTTTAGGGTTGTAGGTTTTAGGTTTTAGGGTTTAGGGTTTAGGGTTTAGGCTTTTAGGGTTCATGGTTTAGGCTTTAGGGTATAGGGTTTCGTTTTGGGGTAGCATTTACGGTTGTAGGTTTGAGGTTAGCCTTAGGGTTTAAGATTTAGGGTTTAGGGTTTAGTATTTTTAGGGTTTAAGGTTTAGGGTTTAGTGTTAGGGTTCTTTTAAATTTTTTTAAATTAAGTAAACTGGTAAGTTTATGTTTATTTAATTTATTTTTTATTTATTTTAGTTTTTTTTATTTAGGTTTATTTTTATTTATATTTAGTTTAGTATACTATTTTATTTAGATTTATTTTAGTTTAGGTTTTTTATTTTAGTTTATTTTTTGGGTTTAGGTTTAAGTTTATTTTTTAGTTTAGTTATATTTTTATTTTATTTTTTAGGTTTAGGTTTTATTTTTTATTTTTAGGTTTTGGTTTAATTTTTTATTTTTATTTTTAGGTTTAAGCTTTAGGTTTTTATTTTAGGCTTATTTTTCAATTTTATTTTTTAATTTAGGTTTAGTTTATTTTTATTTTATTTTATTTTGTTTTATTTTATTTAGTTTAAGATTAGCTTTTTTTTAGGTTTAGGTTTAGGTTTTATTTATTTTAGTTTAGTTTATTTTAGTTTAGGTTTAGGTTTATTTTATTTCTATTTTAGGTTTAGGATTTCTTTTAGTTTAAGGTTTAGGTTTTATTTTTTATTTATTTTAGTTTTTTAGGTTTAGTTTTTTATTTAGTTTTTATTTATTTTATTTTAGGTTTATTTTATATTTATTTTAGGTTTAATTTTATTTTCTTTATGTTTTTTTTATTTTAGGTTTATTTTATATATTTAGTTTAGTTTAGGTTTTTTATTTTATTTTTTTGTTTAATTTATATTTTTTTATTATTTATTTTTTAGGATTAGGTTTAGGTTTAGGTTTTTTATTTTATCTTATTTTTTATTTTTTTTAGGCTTAGGTTTATTTATTTATTTATTATATTTTTTAGGTTTTATTTAGTTTAGGTTTAGGTTTTTTAGTGTTTAGTGTTTAGTGTTTAGTTTAGTTAGTTTAGTTTAGGGTTTAGGGTTATTTTAGTTTATTTTATTTTCATTTAGGATTAGGTTTATTTTATTTTGTTAATTTTATTTTTATTTTAGGTTTAGGTTTTGTTTTAAAGTTTAGCATTTAGATTTTATTTATTATTTATTTTAGGTTTATCTTTCGGGTTTAGGTTTTTTATTTAGTTTATTTTATTTTATTTTAGGTTTGTTTTTTATTTTATGTTTATTTTTTATTTTATTTAAGATTTTTTTAGGTTTATTTTATTTTTTTAGTTTAGTTTAGGTTTTTAATAATTTTATTTTATTTTAGTTTTTTTTTTCTCATTTTGTTTTAATTTTAGGTTTAGGTTTAGGTTTAGGTTTATGTTTAAGGTTTTATTTTATCTTATTTTTTATTTTATTTAGGTTTGGGTTTATTTATTTAGTTTATTTTTAGGTTTTATTTAGTTTAGGCTTAGGTTTTTAGGTTTTTAGGGTTTATGGTTATTTTAGTTTAGTTTATTTTAGTTTAGGTTTAGATTTATTTTATTTCATTTATTTATTATATTTGAGATTTAGGTTTTTTTTTTTAGTTTAGGGTTTAGGTTTTGTTTTTTATTTATTTTTAAGTTTTATTTTTAAGTTTATTTTTTAGGTTTACATTTTTATTTAGTTTTTATTTTATTTTATTTTATTTTAAGATTATTTTATTTTTATTTATTATTTAGCTTTTTATTTTATTTGGGTTTTTTATTTTAGGTTTTTATTTTTTAGTAGTTTTTTGTTTTTTATTTTATTTTATTTCTAAGTTTAAGTTTTGTTTTAGGATTTAGTTTAGGCTTTCATTTTATTTTATTTTTTATTTTATTTAGTTTTCAATTTATTTATTTATTTTATTTTTTAGTTTTAATTAGTTTAGGTTTAAGTTTTTAGGTTTTCATGGTTTAGGATTTAAGGTTATTTTACTTTAGGTTTGGGATTATTTTATTTTTATTTTAGCTTTAGGTTTTATTTTTTTATTTATTTTTAAGTTTAATTTTTAGGTTTATTTTTTAGGTATAGGTTTTTATTTTATTTTATGTTTATTTTTTGTTTTATTTAGGTTTTCTATTTTTAGGTTTATTTTATTTTTTAGTTTAGTTTAGGTTTTTATTTATTTTATTCTAGTTTAGTTTTTTTTTATTTTATTTTATTTATAGGTTTAGGTTTAGGTTTAGGTTTAAGTTTTAGTTTAGGTTTTTATTTTATTTTATTTTATTTTATTTATTTAGGTTTAGTTTTATTTATTTATTTTTATTTTATTTTATTTAGGTTAGGTTTAAGTCTTTAGGTTTTTAGGGTTTAAAGATTAAGGTTTAGAGTTAATTTAGGGTTTAGTATTTAGTGTTTATGGTTTAGGATTTGGGATTTAGGGTTTTAAAGTTTAGGGTTTAGGGTCTAGGTTTAAGGTTTAGGGTTTAGGGTGATTTTTTGAGTTTAGGGTTTATGCTTTAGGGTTTTTAGGGTTTAGGGTTTAGGGTTTAGTGTTAGGATTTTTTTCACTTTTTTATTTTTATTTTAAATTAAGTAAATCGTTAGGTTTAGGATTATTTAGTCTATTTAGTTTAGCTTTTAGTTTAGTTTTAGTTTTTTATTTATTTAAGTTTAGGTTTATGTTACAATTTAGATTTTATTTTATTTTTATTTTATTTTATTTAGGTTTAGGTTTTATTTATTTATTTATTTATTTTATTTAGAAACCCCATGTAGTATTTTATTATACAAAAAGAGGGTTACAAGGTCCTTAAGGGATAAACTCGAACTACTTGCAGAGCTACAATCGACCTAAGGGTAGATCCATATCTATTACAAAAAAGCAAAAGAAGACATTAAAATCAAAAGATACAAAAGATTAACATAAAAGCCAAAGGAAGATTAGGGCCAATGCTATGCGGCGTGAGAATGCATGACACTATGGAGCAAACCTACAAGAGGACAAGAGAGAAGCACTGTATGTAATGAAAAGAAAATAGAGCGTAAGGTAATACATACATAATGATAACTAAAAATAGAATAATCGAGAATGATAATAAGAATTGTGATAGAGGAGGCTCTCAATCACACCAAGTTAGCAAATGCAAATATGCATCAAACTTGAGAAGGGTTACATCACAAGAGCTACCAAACCAAAGGGAGTGAAATCATCATAGCCATCATAGCCAACAAACACGTGAAGATAGCGACGGATGTTGAAAGTCTTATGGGCTTTATTACGCAAACCTAAACAAAACTATATATAATATAAGAGGAAATTACAAAGGCGAAAGATAAGGGGTCCCATGGAAATGTATCATCAATATAGTCACCACGAGGATACTTATACATATCAAATAAGCATAAAACCATCCACAAGAAAATAGCAGAAGAGGCAGCCTACTGAAATCCTGCTAAGCAAGTTGATGAGCCTATAAGTAACACCATTTCAAACATATGATATATATCTGAATCTTTCGGGGCAGCGACTAGAAGTAAAGTCGAAAATGAGCCTAATCATAATAATGAATGCGATGTGAACAAACCCCTTATTAATATCCATATCGTAGTTGGACCAAAAGCAATTGTAAGGAAGGCAACATAACCCAATACCAAAAATAGCACCAAATAAAGATAGTTAGAACTACTGACTCCGATGGCAGCATGCAGGACAAAAAATTGGATAATCCAGATCAACAAACAACCAAGGCGACAAAAGGCGGCTGTCCATAGTACCACCCATTCAAAATAGACATTGCATTCCAAGGAGATAGTAGCACAAACTAACCCAAATGGGAATAGAAACATCGAGTTAATGTAGATCACATCTATCAGGAAATGAACATCATCCGACACAAATAGCAGGAAATCGCCAACAACAACAAAAAGTTAGTGCAACATTGGAACCCAGGAGGATAAATCAAAATGGGGATTCAAATTAGGGTCCTCATTAGAATCCAGAAAAAAAATAAGGCATGAATAAAGACAAAAAATAGCCAAGGCGACAACAACCAAGACAACAAGGGACAACAAGATGGCCATAGAACCTCTCAATCAGAGTAGACATTGCAATAGTGGAGTAACCAAGTAGATAGAGCATAAAATATGGATCAAAGCGTGCGGACACCAATGACCAAAATAATCGAACATCAAAGTCAAAAATAACACTGAACATAGGACCCTAAAGTCCTACATTGGAATCCAGAAACAAGGATAGCAAATATCCAAGACAAAAAAAGCAAGATAATGAAAACCGGTATGGCAGAACCACCACCATTCAGAATAAGTGCAATAGATACAAGTTTAAAGAAGAAGATGGAGAAAAGAGCAATAGATAAAGTAGTCCATAGAATTGAGATGATAAGCATATAATAAACCAATAAGGAGATTCAAATCAAAAGCCACCAAGCGATCAACAACTTCATTAGAGGCTTCTTTGAACAAACAAACCAAAACCCGAAATAACATGTAGAGTATTAATCAGTTCACCAACAACCGGATAGTAATTACCAAGAGGTGGCCAAAAGTCTACCCATTCAGTAAATAGAGCATATGTAAAGATCCAAATAATCGGATGGAAAATCATGGGTTACATAAAGGCAAAAGCAGAAATAACCAAAGATAACAACATAAAGGACCCTAAAATCAAAAGCCAAGTGGTAGCAATAAAACAAAAATTACACCCACCATATAAAATTCTAATAAAAAATAGAGATGAAAAGTAGTAACATAAAGGGTTCAAAAGATAATCAATAGAAAAAACCTTCCAGATAAGATGATTAAGCTAGCAGCTAAACCCATAACCACATTAAAGGAAAACTGAGAAGCCATAAAGGAAATCCAAACCTGCAAGGAATTAATAAAATTGAACAAGAAATTGCAAAATCTCTCTTGGCAGATTGGGAATATGAGGTTGGGCAAAATAATCACAAGACAACACCAACACCTATTGAACCGGATAAACAACCCGATGACTTTTGGATAAAAGACTCAATGATCCGGACCATCCAACAACCAAGAAAGAAAATAAGAGTTGGCCATAAAACCAACCATTCAAATTATACAATGCATAAGTTAAATCCTAGATAGTTAAGGAAGAGGTCTGGCCAAGACTAGCTGAACCAAGATGTAAAAAGCAGTTGGTGAAAATAGCAGCATCCCAGGTTTTAACAGCATAAACATTTAGAAAAATGAGAGATAAGAAATAGTCAAGCAGAAAAAAAAGCCATCTTGCAGTCTACAACCTCAATAGAGGCCAACAAAATAAACAAAACCCGAAGCGACGAGGAGCAATAATCGGATCGACATCAGACATGATTACCAATAAGCTGGATCTGCACAATTTTAAAAGAGCCAAAAGGTAAAAAATAATAGATTAATTGATCAGCAGCAATATGGATGAGAACAACAAAGACAGTCAGAAGAACACCAGGCAACAAATAGCTAACAAACACAAGGTTAGGACAGGTGAATCCAAAATCCAACAACCATAGGTTAAAAAACACTACAATTATTGCAACCATAGGATAAGCCAATAAAAGCGTGGGGTTGAGCTACCATAAGGGTTCAAAGGGTATTATCAATGAAATCCTTTAAAGAAATCAGCTAGCGTGAGAACTACCCTCCTCGAGAAATCGGTGAAAGGAATTCATTAAACAATACCAAACCTACAA
>CM038229.1:62962210-63060757 GCA_021442155.1 Cymbidium sinense | reverse complement strand
AATAATAACTGAACTAAAAACAAACTAATAATAACTAAACTAATAACTAATAAAAACTAAATAAAAAATTTAAAAACTAATTAACTAATAGCTAATAACTAATAAATAATAACAAAAATAACTAACTAACTAAATAACTAACCTAAAACTAATAATAACTAATAATAAAAACTATAACAACTATCTAATAAAACTAACTAAAACTTATAACTAATAATAACTAATAATAACTAAAATAACTAATAACTAATAAAAACTAATTAACTAATAAACTAATAACTAATAATAACTAATAACTAAATAACTAAAACTAATAATAATAACTAACTAATAATAAAACTAATAAAATTAATAACAAAATAACTAATAAACTAAACTAAATAACTAACTAATAATAATAAGTGATAATAACTAATTACTAATAAAACTAATTAAAAAAACTAATAATCTAATAATAACTAATAATAATAAAATAACTAACTAATAAACCTAATAACTGATAATAACTAAACTAATAAACTAATAAAATAAATAAATAACTAAACTATTAAACTAAATAACTAAAACTAATAATAACAAAATGAATAATAACTAATAAAATAATAACTAATAAACTAATAACTATAATAACTAACTAATAATAACTAATAACTAATGAGAACTAATAATAACTAATAACTAATAATAAACTAAATTGCTAATAACTAAACTAATAAAACTAAAGTAATAACTAATAACTAAAAATAATAAGCTAATAAATAAAATAAAAAATAAATAACTAAACTAATAAACTAATAACTAACTAAATAATAAATTAAAAAACTAACTAATAAAACTAACTGCCTAAAAAACTAACTAATAACTAAAGAATAACTAATAATAAATAACCAAATAATAAACTAAACTAATAAATAAAAATAAATAATAAACTAATAACTAATAACTAACTAATAAAACTAATAATAAATAAATAAAAAACTAATAACAAATAGAAACTAATAAAATAACTAATAACTAATAATAATAATAAACTATCTAATAAAAAACTAAACTAATAAACTAACTAACTAATAATAACTATTAACTAAAACTAATAATAATAATAAAACTAACTAATAACTAATAAGTAATAACTAATGAATAAACTAATAACTAATAATAATAACTAATAACTAAATAATAACTAACTAAACCTAAACTTTTAACTATAACTAATAACTAACTAACTTACTAATAATAACTAATAATAATAAACTAATAAAATAAAACTAACCTAATAAAAATAAATTAATAACTAATAACTAATACTTAATAACTAAATAACTAATAATAACTAAACTAATAAACTAATAACCTAAACTAATAGCTAATAACAAATAAAACTAATAACTAATAACTAACTAAACCAATAATAACTAATAACTAATAACTAAATAACTAACTAAGAAAAACCTAAATTGTTAAAACTAAATAAAAACTAATAAACTAGTAATAATTAGTAATAACTAATCACTAAATAATTAATAATAAAACTAATAATAAATTATAACTAATAACTAATAAAACTAAAAAAATAACCTAATAATATTAAAAACTAACTAATAATAACTAAATAACTAACTAAACCTAATAAAAAATAAATAAATAAACAAATAATAAAACTAAAAATAAATAATAATAAAATAACTAACTAATAAAACTAATCTAATAAGCTAATCCACTAATAAAACTAAATAAACTAATAAAACTAATAAACTAAATAATAATAAATAACTAAACTAATAAAAACTAACTAACTAATAACTAATTAATAACTAAATAATAAACTAATAACTAAACTAACTAATAACTAATAATAAAAATTAAAATAAATAATAATAATAATATAAAACTAATAAACTAAATAACTAATAAATAATAACTAAAATAACTAATAAACTAATAAAACCAACTAAATTAATAACTAATAAAAACTAACTAATAAAACTAACTAACTAACTAATAACTAATAACTAATAACTAACTAATAGCTAAACTAATTAAACTATTAACTAATAATAATAAACTAATAATAACTAAACTAATAATAATAAACTAATAAAACTAATAACTAACAAATAACAAAACCTAAACTTAAACCTAATAATAACTAAAACTAATAACTAAATTAATAACTAATAAAACTAAAAGTAATAATAATAACTAATAACTAATAAAAACTAAATAAACTTACTATCTAAACTAAACTAAGTAACTAATAAACTAATAACTAAAACTAATAATAACTAACTAAACCTAATAACTAAATAATTAATAAAACTAAACTAATAATAAATAACAAACTAATAATTATTAATAATAAAATAAATTAACTAATAACTAATAATTAATAAAACTAATTACTATTAACTAATAACTAACTAAAAAACCTAACTAATAAACTAATAAATAATAAAGAACTAATAATAAACCTAAAATACTAATACTTAAACTAATAACTAATAAACTAAACTATTAACTAATAATAATAAACTAATAAACTAATAACTAGATATAATAATGAAAACTAATAAAAAAACTAAACAATAACTAATAATAAACTAATAAAACTAATAACTAATAATAACCTAAACTAATAAACTAAAAAACTAACAAAACTAATAAATTAAAAACTAATAAACTAAGAACTAAATAATAAACTAATAATAAAAAAACTAAACTAACTAACTAATGAACTACATAATAATAACTAATAATAATAAACTAAATAACTAAACTAATAACTAATAACTAAATAACTAAACTAAGCTAATAACTAATAAAACTAACTAATAATAAAACCTAAAAAAACTAATAAACTAATATACTAAAACTAATAATAATAAAAACTAAACTAAATAACTAGTAAAACTAATAATAATAACTAATAAATAACTAACTAAACTCCTGAACCATACATTTTTGGCAGTCACCTGACCAAATTAATAACAAATAACTAATAATAAACTAACAAAAAACTATTAATAACTAACTAACTAATAACTAATAAATAAATATACTAATAAAAAACTAATAAAACTAAAAAACTAATACCTAAATTAACAATAAAATAAATAATAACTAGTAACTAATGAACTAATAAACTAAAAGCCAAACTAATAACTAATAATAACTAATAATAACTAATAATAACTAATAATAACTAATAACTAATAATAATAAATGAATAATAAAACTAATAAAAAACTAAATAAAAATGTAAAATAACTAATAAAAACTTGATAAAACTAAATAATTAAACTAACTAAAAACCTAATAAACTAATAACTTAATAAACTAATAAACTAACTAATAAAAAACTAATAAAACTAATAAAACTAATAAAACTAATAACTAAATAACTAATAAAACTAATAAACTAAAACTAACTAATAACTAAATAATAAGTGAAACTAATAAACCTAATAAATTAATAATTAATAATTAATAACTTTAACAAATAATAATAATTAATTAATAAAAACTAATTAACTAATAACTAATTATAAACTAATAATAATTATAATAATAACTAATAAAATAAAACTAACTAAATAAACTAACCAAACTAAAAACTAACTAACAAACTAATAACAAAAACTAACTAAAAACCTAATAACAAAATGTAAATAACTCATTAACTAAAATAATAACTAAACTAAATAAATAACTAATAATAACTATTAACTAATAAACTAATAACTAAACTAACTAATTAATAATAAGAAAACTAAAAACAAATAACAAATAATGAACTAAACTAAAATTAATTAACTAATAATAACTAAACTAATAACTAATAACTAACTAATAAACTAAATTAAAAAATAATAATAGTAACTAATAACTAATACTAATAAAACTAAATAAAATAAATAACTAACTAATTAATAATAAATAATAAAAGTGAATAAATTAATAACTAATAATAATAATAATAAATAATAAAACTAACTAATAACTAATAAAAAAATAAAAACTAACTAATAACTAAAACTAACTAAACCTAAATAATAACAAAACTAATAACTAACTAATAACTAACTAGAAAAAACAATAACTAAACTAATAAACTAATAATAAACTAATAACTAACTAATAATGACTAACTAACTAATAACTAATAAACCTAATAATAATAAACTAATAAATAAATCATAAAACTAATAAAACCTAACTAATAAATAAAAAATATAACTAAAACTAATAACTAAACTAACTAAACTAATAACTAAACTAAATAATTAAATAATAACTAACTAACTAATAATTAATAAAATAACTAACTAAACTAATAATAAATAACTAAACTAATAAAACTAATAACTAATAAAAACTAATATCTAAAAAATAAACTTAATAATAAAACTAACTAAATAACTAATAAACTAAATAACTAAACTAATAACTAATAACAAAAACTAAGAAATAATAATAACTATAAAACTAACTAAACTAATAACTAATAAATAATAATAACTAAATAATAACTAATAATAAACTAATAAACTAATAATAATAACTAATAACTAACTAACTAATAAATAATTTATAAAACTCATAACTAATAACTAAATAAAATTAATAAAAACTAAATAATAACTAACTAATAACCTAACTAATAAATAAACTAATAACTAATAAACTAAAACTAATAATAACTAACTATTAATAACTAATAACTAAAATAAAAATAACTAAACTAACTAACTAATAACTAACTAAACTAATAAAACCTAAAAAATAATAACTAAAGCTAACTAAAATAAACTAACTAAAACTAAAATAATAACTAAATAACTAAACTAATAACTAAAGTAATAACTAATAACTAATAAAAACTTGCATAATAATAAATAAAAATAATATTAATAAACTAATAAAACTAATAACTAAACTAAATAAAATAAAACTAGCTAATAAATAATAATAATAATACTAAATAACTAAACTAATAAAATAAAACTAACTAACTAATAATAATAAAATAAAACTAATAAAACTACTAATGAAACCTAATAACTAAAACTAATAACTAAAAACTAATAAGCTAAACTAATAAACTAAAATTAAACACTAATAAACTAAAATAATTTACTAAATAATAAAACTAATAAATAACTAAATAACTAATTAATAATAAAAACCTAAGACAAATAACAAAATAACTAAACTAAAACAAATAACTAATAAAATAACCTAACTAATAATAATAAAAACTAATAAAAAACAAATAACCTAACTAATAATAAGTAATAAACTAAAAACTAATAATAATTAATAATAACAAACTAAAAACTAATAAAAATAATTAATAAAACTAATAAGCTAATAACTAAAATAAACTAACTAACCAAACTAATAAAATAATTTAAAACTAACTAACTAATAAACTAATAATAACTAAAAAACTAGCTAATAAAACTTATAAATAATAAACTAATAAAACTAACTAATAATTAATAACTAATAACTAACTAATAATTAAATAATAAAATATCTAAAACTAAAATGAATAACTAAATAACTAACTTAACTAAACTAAAAACTAAATAATAATAACTAATAAAACTAAATAACTAACTAAAATAACTAAACTAAATAACTAATAAAACTAACTAATAATAATAAACAAATAAAAACTAATAACTAATAACTAATAATAATAACTAATAACTAATAACTAATAACTGATAATAATAACTAAAGTCTAAAACTAATAAAACTAATAAATTGACAACAAATAATAAAATTAACTAAGCTAACTAAACTAATAATAAAACTAATAATAACTAATCATAACTAATTAAAACTAATAACTAAACTAATAATTAACTAAATAAACTAATAATTAAATCAATTAATAATAATAATAACTAAAACTAAACTAACCTAAACTGAAACCTAAACCAAAAACCTAAACAAATAATAAACAAAAATAAAATTTCTAAACTAAAAGAAATAAACCTATAATAAATAATTAAATAAAATAAAAATAAAAATAAACCAAAATAAAAATAAAAAATAAAATAAACTAAAATAAATAAAAAAATAAACTAACCTAAACCCTGGGTTTGTTAAAAAAATAAAATTAAAAGAATTAAAAAATCCTAACTAACCACCACCACCACTAAACCCTAAATCTTAAACCCTAAACCATAAACCCTAAACCCTAAACCCTAAACCTTAAACCCTAAACCCTAAGCCTAGAAACTTAAACCCTAAACCCTAAAATCCAAAACCCTAAACCCTAAAAGCCTAAACCCCTAACTAACCCTAAACCCTAAAAATTAAAAAACTTAAACCTAAATTAAATAAGACCTAAAAATAAAATAAATAAAAAAACATAAACCTAAATAAAATAAAATAAAATAAACCTAAACCTAAACCTTGAAATAAAATAAAAAAAATAAATAAAAACTAAACTAAAATAAATTAAATAAAAACCTAAAAATTACAAACTTTAAGAAAATAGAAACTAAGCATAAAATAAAAATAAAATAAAGCTAAAATAAAATAAAATAAACCTAAAATAAAATAAAATAAAAGTAAAATAAATTAAAAATAAATTAAAAATCTAAACCTAAAAGATAAATCTAAAAATACATAAAAAAATCTAAACCCTAAAGAAGATCTAAACCTAAAATAAAAATAAAATAAATAAAATAAAATAAATAAAACCTAAACTTAATCCTAAAAAATAAAAAATAAAACCTAAACCTAAAAAATAAAATAAAAATAATAAAATTAATTAACTAAATAACTAAACTAACAAACTAATAAAACAAAACCTATTAACTAACTAACTAATAAACTATTAAAACTAATTAAAACTAACTAATAACTAACAATAACTAAAAAACTAATAATAATAACTAATAACTAATAATAAACTAACTAATTAATAAATAACCTAACTAACTAAAAACTAACTAACTTATAATAACAAATAACTAACCAAAACTAATAACTAATAATAATAATAACTAAACTAATAACTAATAAAAACTAAAACTAAATAAATTAAATAACTAAAACTAATAAATTAATAACTAACTAAAACTATTAACTAATAATTAATAACTAATAAAACTAAAAAAACTAAACTTATAACTTATAAACAAAAAAACTAACTAACTAAAACTAAAAAAAATACCAACTAATAATAACTAAACCTAAACTAAAATAATAAACTAAATGATTAATAACTATAAAATATACACTAAAACTAATAATAACTAAAACTAATAACTAACTAATAAACTAATAAACTAATAACTAACTAATAAACTAAAAAAACTAATATCTAATAAAACTAAAATAACTAACTATACTAATAAAACAAATAAGAAACAAATAATAAAAATAATAACTAATAATAATAACTAACTAACTAATAGAGATAAAAGTAATAATAAAAAACTAATAAACTAATAAAACTAATAAACTAAAAACTAACTAATAAAACCTAAACTAATAACTAATAACTAAACAAAACTAATAAAACTAACTAAAACTAACTAAAACAAAACCTAATAACTAAATAAATCTAATAATAAACTAATAACTAAATAACTAATAAACTAATAAATAAAAAACTAAACTAAAATAAAACTAATAAAAAAACTAATAATAAAACTATACTAATAATAATAATAAGTAAATAACTAACTAATTAAACTAATAAACCTAATAACTAAAACTAATAAACAAATAATAATAACTGATAATAAAAACTAACTAAAATTAATAAAATAGCTAATAACTAAAAAACTAATAAAATAACTAAACTAATAACTAATAAAACTAACTAATAAAAACTAAAACAAAAAAAAACTAAAACTAATAACTAAATAAAACTAATAATAAATTAATAACTAAATAACTAATAAACTAATAAATAAAAAAACTAAACTAAACTAAAACTAATAAACAAAATAACTAATAATAAAACTATACTAAATATAATAATAACTAGATAACTAACTAATTAAACTAATAAACCTAATAACTAAAACTAATAAACGAATAATAATAACTGATAATAAAAACTAACTAAAACTAATAGTTAAATAGCTAATAACTAAAAAACTAATAAAATAACTAAACTAATAACTAATAAAATTGACTAATAAAAACTAAAACTAAAAAACTAACTAATAATAAACAAAAAACTAACTAATAATAATAACTAATAACTAAATTAATAAACTAATAATAACAAATAATAAAATAACTAAACTAATAACTAATAAAACTTAAATAAATTATAACTAAAACTAAATAACTAGCTAATAAACCTAATAACTAATAAACAAAAACTAACTAAACTAATAAAACTAAAAAACTAAAACACTAATAAACTAAATAAACTAATAATAAGAACTAAACTAATAAACAAATAACTAATAAAAATTAATAATAAATAACTAATAACTAAACTAATAAAACTAACTAACTAATAAACCTAACTAATAAACCTAAACTAATAACTAACTATTAAAATAATAAATAAACTAAACCTAATAATAATAATAACTAAAAGCTAATAATAACTAAACTAATAACTAACTAAAAACTAATTAATAAACTAATAATAATAATAACTAACTAGTAACTAATAAAATAACAATAATAAATAACTAAAAATAACTAAAACTAACTAAAATTAACTAACTAACTAAACCTAAACTAATAAACTAATAACTAACTAATTAAATAAATAAATCTAACTAATTAAAATAAACTAATAACTAAATAATAACCTAAACTAACTAAAAACTAATAAAAACTAATAAACTAAAGCTAATAACTAATAAAACTAAATAACTAAATAAAAAAACTAAATAACTAAACTAATAACTAATAAAGCTAACTAATAACTAATAATAATTACTAATAACTAATAATAACTAATAACTAACTAATAATAACTAATAACCTAATAATTAATAAAACTAACTAACTAATAATAATAAATAATAAAACTAATAACTAATAAATAACTAAACTAATAACTAAACCTAATAAAACTAATAATAAAAAACTAATAAACTAATAAACTAAATATAATAATAACTAATAATAACTAATAACTAATAATAACTAATAATTAATAATAACCAATAATAAACTACTAACTAATAATAATAACTAAAAAACTAACTAACTAAAACTAATAACTAATAGTTAATAAAAGTAAACTAATAACTAAAAACTAATAAACTAAACTAACTAATAAAACTTAAACTAATAACTAACTAAACTAAATAACTAAACTAATAATTAACTAATAACTAATTAATAACTAACTAAAATAAACTAAACTAATAATTAGCTAAAAACCTAAAAACTATACTAAAACAAATAAATAATAATAACTAATAATAACTAACTAAAACCTAAATAACTAATAACTAATAAAAATAATAAATAAATAAGTAATAATAAATAACTAAACTAATAAAAACTAATAAACTAAACTAAATAAAAATAACTAATAACTAATAACTAATAAAACTAATAACTAATAATAACTAACTAATAAAATTAACTAATAACTAATAATTAATAATTAATAAAGTAATAAAATTAACTAATAAATAAATAAAATAATTAAAAACTAATAACTAATAATAACTAAAATAACTAACTAACTAATAAAAACTAATAAATTAACTAATAACTAACTAAAACTAACTAATAAATAAAACTAATAACTAATTAATAAAACTAAAAACTGAATAACTAATAAAACTAAATAAACTAATAACTAATAAATAAATAACTAATAACTAATAATTACTAAACTAAAACCTAATAAAATAAATAACTAATAACTGAACCTAAAACTAAAACTAATAAACCTAATAATAAAACTAATAATTAACTAATAAACTAATAACTAAACTAATAATAATAAAGAATAATAAACTAAAACTAATAAACTAACTAAACTAAGTAAATCTAAAATAATAACTAACTAATAAACTGTTTAAATGAAAAACAAAATTAAGTAATAAACTAAAACATAATAAACAAATAATAAAACTAAAAACTAACTAATAACTAAACCTAATAACTAGTAAATTAAATAACTTAAAATTGATAAGCTAAACTAATAAACTAATAAACTAGAACCAAGAAACTAATAATTAATAACTAAACCTAAACCTAAAATTAATAATAATAAACTAACTAATTAAAAACTAATAACTAAATAAATAAATAAATGAACTAAATACTAATAAACTAACAAATAATAAAACTAAAAAACTAAGAATAAACTAAATAATATAATAATAAATAATAATAATAACTAAAAATAACTATAATAATAAATAATAACTAATAACTAAAACTAATAACTATTAATAAACTAATAATAAAACTAATAGTAATAACTAATAAAACTAACTAAACTAATAACTAAACTAAACTAAAAAACCTAATAACTAAAAACCTAACCCTAATAATAGCTAATAACAAAACTAAACTAATCATTAAAAACCTAAACCTAATACTAGCTAATAACTAAACTAATAATTAAAATAAAGAACAAAACTAATAACTAAACTAATAAAACTAAACTAATAATAACTAAAAACTAATAACTAACTAAGTAATAAAAAATGAATAAATAATAAATAACTAATAACTAATAACTAAAAAACTAATATTAATAAACTAATAAAACTAATAACTAACTAATAATTAAAATTAAATAACTAACAAATAAATAGTAACTAATAAACACTAATAACTAATAACTAATAGCTAATAATAACTAATAAACTAAACTAAGAACTAGCTAATATCTAAGTAATACTAAAATAATAACTAAATTAATAACTAATAATAACTAATAACTAAACTAAATAACTAAAACTAATAATAACTAATAATAACTAAACTAAAACTAATAAATTAATAATAACTAAGAACTAACTAAATAATAATTAACTAACCTAAAACTAATAACTAACTAACTAACTAAAACTAAAACATAATAATAAAATAAATAATAATATAACTAATAAACTAATAAACTAATAACTAACTAATAACTAACTAAAGCTAATAATAAAACTAACTAACTAATAATAATTAATAACTAATAATAACTAATAATAACTAATAAACTAATAACTAATAACTAATTAACTAAATAAAATAAAAATTAACTAATAATAACTAGTAAACTAAAATGATAAAACTAATAAACCTAACTAACTAATAATAATAAAATTAATGACTAAATAATAATAATAATAATAATAATAATAATAATAACTAATAAACTCTATTAAAATAAATACTAATAAACTAATAACAACTAATAAAAAAAACTAATAACTAAATAATAAAACTAATAAAAAATAAAAAATAACACAAATAATAATAATAAAACTAAATAAAAATAACTAACTAATTAACTAATAAAACTAAAATAACTAAAATAAACTAACAAATAACTAAAAATAATAACTAAATAAAAACTAAATAACTAATAACTAATAAATAAATAATATAAAACTAAAAATATAACTAATAAATAATAACTACCTAATAACTAATAAAACTAAACTAATAATAACTAATTAATAAACTATATTAATAAAATAATAAATAAACTTAAAACTAATAAACTAACAAAAAACTAATAAACTAAACTAATAACTAATAAAATAAACTAATAAATAATAATAAAAAATCTAATAATAAACTAAACTAAATAAAAACTAAAACTAAAAACTAAAACTAATAACTAACAAAAACTAATAAAACTAAACTAATAATAATAATAAAACTAACTATAAAACTAAAAAACTAAAATAAAATAACTAAATAAACCAAACTAAACTAATAATTAAATAATTAACTAATAATAACTAATAATAAACTAACTAAAATAATAACTAATAATAATAAACTAATAAAAACTAATAAACTAAATTATCTAAAACTAAACTAACTAACTAATAATTAATTAACTAAACTAATAACTAATAATAATAAAACTAAACTAAAAATTATATAAATAATAATAAATAACTAATAATTAATAAACTAAACTAAATTAATAAAACTAATTGACTAATAAACTAATAATTAATAAACTAATAACTAATAACTAAATAATATCTAACTAACTAAACTAATAAAACTAACTAATAAATAATAAACTAATAAACTAAATAACTAAATAATAATAAAATAACTAACTAAAACTAATAATTAATAAAATTAAAATTAATAACTAATAATAATAAATAACCTAAGCTAAATAACTAATAATAATAACTAATAACTAAACTAACTTAAATAAATAACTAAACTAATAAACTAATAATAAAATAAAACTAATAAACTAATAAAAACTAAACTAAACTAATAACTAAGAATAATAAATAATAACTAATAATAAAATGAAAACTAATAATTAACTAAAACTAATATAAAAATTAATAACTAATAATAACTAATAAAAAACTAAATAACTAACTAAACTACAAAAACTAATAAAACAAACAAATAATAACTAATAAACTAATAAAACTAATAATAACTAAAACCTAAAAAAAACTAATAACTAATAAATAACTAAAAATAATAACTAACTAATAATAACAAATTAATAACTAAATAAATAACTAAATAAAATAATAAACTAATAACAAAAGTAAGAATAACAATAACTAATAAAAACTAAACTAATAACTAATAATAAATAAATAACTAGTAAAACTAACTAATAACTAAACTAATTAACTAATAACAAATAACTAATAACTAAAAATAATAATTAAATAATAAAACTATATAAATAAATAACAATAACTAACTAACTAATAAACTAATAAAGCAATAACAATAACTAATATTAATATAACTAAAAACTAAAACTAATAAATAACTAAACTAATAATAACTAAATAATAAAATTAATACTTAATAAAATTTAAAAAACTAAATAAATAATAAATAAAACTAAAAACAATAAATAAATAAATAATAATAAAAATAAAACTAAAACTAACTAAAACTAATAAATAATAAACTAACTAATAATAACAATAAACTAACTAAACAAATAACTAAAAAATAATAACTAATAACCTAATAATAATAATAATAATAATAATAATTAACCTAATAAATAAATTAAAATTAATAAAACTAATAATAACCTGAACAAATAAAACTAATAATAATAAACTAATAACTAATAACTAAACTAATAACCAATAAAACTAATAATAATAATAATAATAAACACTAAAATAATAAAATAATAATAAAAATAGTAAATAAATAAACTAATAACTAATAATAACTAAAGTAATAATAATAAATTAAAACCTAAAACTAATAACTAATAATAATAATAAACTAACTAATAAAACTAAAATCTAAATAAACTAATAACTAACAAATAAAACTAGTAATAATAAAAACTAATAAAACTAAAACATAAACTTAAAACTAGTAAAATAATAAATAATAAACTAATAAACTAAAACTAATAATACTAATAATAACTAATAATAACTAAATAACTAACTAAAAAAAATTAAATAATAAAACTAAAATACTAAAATAACTAATAAATAAACCTAAATAACTAAATTGATGTATTACCAATAATAACTAATAATAAAAACTAATAATAATAATAAAATAAACTAAAACTAAAACAAACAATAACTAAACTAAATAACTACTAAAACAAATAATAATAATAAATAACTAACCTAACTAACTAATATAATAATAATAAGCTAAAACTAACTAATAATAACTAACTAACTAATAACTAATAAAAACTAAACTAATAAATAATTAGACTAATAAATAACTAATAAAACTAAAAAACTAATAACTAAACTATTAATAAAATAAATTATAACTAACAACTAACTAATTAACTAAAAGCTATACTAATAGCTAATAATAACTAAGAATAAATAATAATAACTAGTAACTAATAATAATAAGTAGATAATAAAACTAATAAAAAACCTTATAAAGCTAAATAACTAAACTAACTAAAAAATTAATAACCTAATAACTAAATAAACTAATAAACTAATTAATAAATAACTAATTAATAAAAAACTAATAAAACTAATAATGTAATAAACTAATAAAACTAATAACTAAATAACTAATCAAACTAATAAACTAAAACTAACTGATAACTAACTAATAAACTAAACTAATAAACTAATAAACTAAAACTAATAATATTAACTAATAATAATAATAATAAACTAATAAAAACTAATAAACTAATAATAATAATAATTAATAAAATAAAACTAACTAAATAAACTTACCAAATTAAAAACTAACTAATAAACTAATAATTAAAATTAATTAAAAACTAAAAACTTAATAATTAAAAATAAATAATTAATAACTAAAATAAAGTAAAAAAGTTAAACTAAACTAATAAACTAAATAACTAATAAACTAAACTAATAAACTAAGAACTAACTAACTAATAACTAATAATAACTAACTAGTAATAACTAAACTAAATAACTAACTAATAATAACTAATAACTAATAAACTAATAACTAATTAACTAACTAATAATAAAAGAATGAACAATAATAATAAATAACTAACTAACTAAAAAACTAAAATAATAATAACTAATAATAAACTATAAATAATAACTAGCTAATAAACTAAAAAACTAATAATAATAATTAAAAACTAATAACTAATAAAACTAAATAAAATAATTAACTAACTAACTAATAATAGATAATAAAACTAAATAAAATAACTAACTAACTAATAGTAAATAATAAAACTAAATAATCTAATAACTAATAATAATATCAACTAATAAAACTAACTAATAACTAATAAAAACTAAAAACTAACTAATAACTAAACTAACTAAACCTAAATAATAACTAAACTAATAACTAACTAATAACTAACTAATAAAAACTAATAATTAATAGTGAAAATAATAAATAAATAATAAACTAATAACTAAATAATAACTTACTAACTAATAACTAATAAACCTAATGATAATTAAATAATAAATAAATAATAAAACTAATAAAAACTAACTAATAAAAATAACTAATAACTAAAATGAATAATTAACCTAACTAATAAACTAACTAAACTAATAACTAAACTAAATAACTAATTAACTAATAACTAACTAACTAATAACTAATAAAATAACTAACTAAACTAAATAACTAAACTAATAAAATTAATAACTAATAAAAAACTAATATTAAAAATAAAGCTAATAATAAAACTAACTAAATAGCTACACTAATAACTAATAACAAAAACTAATAAATAATATTAACTAAAAAACTAACTAAACTAATAATTAATAGCTAATAATAAACTAATAAATAATAATAACTAAATAATAACTAATAATTAACTAATAATAATAACTAATAACTAATTAACTAATAAATAACTTATAAAACTCATAACTAATAAATAAATAAAACTAATAATACTAAAATAATAAACTAACTAAAAATAACTAGTAATAACTCAAAAACTAATAATTAATAAACTAATTAATAACTAATAACTAAACTAATAGCTAAAATAACAAATAACTAAACTAACTAACTAATAATAACTAAACTAATAAAAACTAAAAAACTAATAACTAAAACTAACTAAAACTAAAATAATAAAATAACTAAACTAATAATAATAATTAAACTAATAACTAATAATTAATAAAAACTAATGTAATAATAAATAATAATAATAATAATACTAAACTAATATAATTAATAACTAAACTAAATAAAACAAATCTAACTAATAAATAATAATAATACTAAATAACTAAACTAATAAAATAAAACTAACTAATTAATAATAATATATAAAACTAATAAAACTAATAACTAAAACCTAATAACTAAAACTAATAACTAAACTAAACTAAACTAATAAACTAAAACTAATAACTAATAAACTAAAATAATAAACTAAATAATAAAACTAATATATAACTAAATAACTAATTCATAACAAAAATCTAAAACTAATAACTAAATAATTAAACTAAAACTAATAACTAATAAAATAACTTAACTAATAATAATAAAAACTAGTAAAATACTAATACCTAACTAATAATAACTAATAATAATAAACTAAAAATTAATAAAACTAACTAATAAAACTAATAAACTAATTACCAAACTAAACTAACTAACTAAATTAATAAAATAAATAAAACTAACTAACTAATAAACTAATAATAATTAAAAAAACTAACTAATAAAACTAATAAAACTAATTAATAACTAACTAATAACTAAATAATAAATATCTAAAACTAAAACTAATAACTAAATAACTAACTAAACTAAGCTAAAAACTAAAAATTAACTAATAATAACTAATAAAACTAAATAACTAACTAAAATAACTAAATTAAATAACTAATTAAACAACCTAATAATAATGAACTAATAAAAACTAATAACTAATAACTAATAATAAAAAAACTAACTAATAAGAATAACTAAGAACTAATAATAATAACTAAGAACTAATAACTAATAATAATAACCAAAAACTAAAACCAATAAAACTAATAAAGTAATAAGTAATAATAAAACTAACTAAACTAACTAAACTAATAATAAAACTAATACTAACCTAATAATAACTAATAAAAACTAATAACTAATTAAATAAACTAATAATAATAAGAATAACTAAAACTAAACTAACCTAAACCTAAACTTAAACCAAAAACCTAAAACAAAAAATAAACTAAAATAAAATACCTAAACTAAAATAAATAAACCTAAAATAAATAAACTAAACAAAATAAAAATAAAAATAAACTTAAATAAAAATAAAAAGTAAAATAAACTAAAATAAATAAAAAATAAACTTAATAAACCTGAACCTAAACTAAATAAAAATTAAAAGAACAATAAAGAATCCTAACCCTAAATCCTAAACCTTAAGCCTAGAACCCTAAACCCTAAACCTTAAAACCCTAAACCCTAAACCCTAATCACTAAATCCTAAAAATCAAAAAACCTAAACCTAAACTAAATAAAACCTAAAAATAAAAAAAACAAAAAAAACCTAAACCTAAATAAAATAAAATAAATAAAATAAAATAAAAACCTAAACCTAAGCCTAGAAATAAAATAAAATAAAAAATAAAAACTAAACTAAAATAATTTAAATAAAAACCTAAATTGAACTAAAAAAAATAAAATAAACCTAAAAAATTTTTTAAAGAAAATGAAAACTAAACATAAAATAAAAATAAAATAAACCTAAAATAAAATAAAATAAATTATAAAAAAACTTACAGCTAAAAGATAAATATAAAAATAAATAAAAAATAAAACCTAAACCCTAAACAAAAAAACCTAAACCTAAAATAAAAATAACATAAATAAAATAAAACAAATAAAACAAATAAAACCTAAACCTAAACCAAAACTAAATAAAATAAAATAAACTAAAAATAAATATAATCCTAAACTAAAAAATGAAACCTAAAAATAAACCTAGAAGAAAAATATAAAACCTAAACCTAACAAAATAAAATAAAAACCTAAACTTAATCCTAAAATAAAAATAAAACCTAAAAAATAAAATAAAACTAATAAAACTAAAAAATTAAAAAACTAAAAAGCTAAACTAATAAACTAATAAAACTAAACCTAATAACTTACTAACTAATAAACTAATAAAACTAACTTAAACTAAATAATAAATAATAATAACAAATAAACTAATAATAACTAATAACTAATAATAAACTAACTAACTAATAATTATCAAACTAATAATAACTAATAACTAACTAAAACTAATAACTAAACTAATAACTAATAATAACTAAAACTAAATAAATAAAATAACTAAAACTAATAAAATTGATAAACTAATAACCAAGTAAAAGTAATAACTAATAACTAATAAATCTAAAATAAACTAAACTTATAACTAATAAACTAAAAAAACTAACTAAATAATACTAATAAACCTAAACAAACTAACTAAACTAATAACTAAACCTAAAACTATTAATAATAAACTAACTAACTAATAACTAAACTAAATAAAGTAAAAAACTAAAACTAATAACTAAGTAATAACTAACTAATAAAATAACTAATAATAATAATAATAATAATAATAATAATAATAATAATAATAATAACTATGATAATAATAACTAATAAACTAATAAACTAATAACTAACTAATAATAACTAATAAACTAAACTAAAATAAAATATAATACTAAAACTAAACTAAAACTAATAAAACTAACTAACTAATAATACTAATAAAACTAATAACTAATAAACTAATAACTAAACCACTAATAACTAAACTAATAACTAACTAATAAACTAACAAAACTAATAACTAATAAAACTAAAATAACTAACTAAACTAATAAAACAAATAATAATAACCTAATAAATAACTAAATTAAACTAATAATAACTAATAACTATTAATAACTAACTAATAATTAATAGCTAAACTAATAAAAACTAAACTAAAAACTAAACTAACTAACTAAAAAAATTAGTAAAACTAAAATTAACTAATAATAATAAAACTAAAACTAATAAACTAATAATAATAACTAATTAACTAATAAAAATAAAAGTAATAATAATTAACTCATAAACTAATAAAACTAATAAACTAAAAACTAACTAATAACCATGAAACTAATAATTAAAATAAATAAAACTAATAAACTAACTAAAAACTAATAAAACTAATAATAAAATAACTAATAACTAATAAACTAAACTAAAAACTAAAAACTAATAAACCTAATAACTAATAATAAAACTAAACTAATAATTGATAACTAACTAACTAAAATAAATAACTAACTTCAAACCTAAAACTAATAAACTAATAATAATAACTGATAATAAAAACTAAAAAACTAATAATAAAATAACTAATAATTAATACTAATAAACAATAATAATAATAATTAACTAACAATAACTAAAACTAACTAACTAATAATAAACAAAAAACTAACTAATAAAAATAACTAATAACTAAACTAAAATACTAATAATAATAACTAAAAAAATAACTAAACTAATAACTAATAACTAATAATAATCTAATAAAACTAAAATAAATAATAACTAGCTAATAAATCTAATAACTAACTAAACTAATAAAACTATAAAACCATAAAACTAATAAACTAAATAAACTAATAATAAAAATGAAACTAATAAACTAACAAACTAATAACAAATAATAACTAATAATAACTAACGAATAAAATAATAAATAAACTAAACTTAAAAATAATAACTAAAAACTGATAGTAACTAAAGTAATAACTAACTAAAAACTAATTAATAAAAACTAATAAACTAATAATAATAATAATAACTAATAAACTAAAAACTAAAAACTAAAGTAATAACTAATAAAATAATAACTAAAACTAATAATAACTAAACTAACTAATAGTAAAAATAACTAAAAAAACTAAATAAACTAGCTAAAATTAACTAACCAACTAAACCTAAATATAATAAATTAATATTTAACTAATAAACTAATAACTAAACTAATAAAACTAATAAACTAATAACTAATAATAACTAAAAGATAAATATTTTATGTGTTCAAGAAACTAAATGGGTTGGGGAGAAGGCCAAGGAGATTGATAGTTTAGGTTTTAAACTTTGGTATTCGGGTAAAAGTCAAACTAGAAATGGTGTAGGTGTGATTATAGATAAAAGTTTGAAGGATAATGTTATAAGTATTAATAGATGTGGAGATAGAATTATAGCTTTAAAGATTATTGTTGATACTAAGATTATCAATTTTATAAGTGTCTATGCTCCTCAAGTAGGTTTGGAGGTAAGCTCAAAAGAAAAATTTTGGAATGAATTAGAGGGATTAATACAAAAGATACCTCTTGAAGAAAAAGTATTTATTGGGGAGATTTAAATGGACATGTTGGTAGAGTGGTAGAAGATTTTAAAAGTATTCATGGTGGTTATGGATTTGGAGTGACTAATGAAGAAGGTAGGACTATATTAGATTTTGCCTTAGCTTATGATTTTATAGTTGCTAATACTTTATTTAAGAAAAGAGATGAACATATTATTACTTATAAAAATGGATCTAGTAAAATATAGATTGATTATTTTTTGATAAGAAAAATAGATCGTTAAGATTGTAAAGATTGTCATTAAAGTGAAATTTTAAGTACCAACATCGACTATTAGTTTTAGATTTTAAGATGAAAGGTTGTAAGAGAAAAAATAAACTAAATTATTGTCCTAGGATTAGATGGGGACACTTAAAGAACACAAATAAAAATATTTTTAAGAGCAAGCTACAAGAAATTAAAGTTTGGGATGTTCATAAGGAAGCTAACATTATGTGGGAAAAAAATATCAAGTGAAATTAAGCAATTTGCTAAAGATGTGCTTGGCGAATCAAAAGGAAAAGCTTCTTTTAATAAGAATAGTTGGTGGTGGAGTCAGAGTGTGCAAGAAAAGATAAGAAATAAGAAGCATTGATATAAAACTTGGTTTAGATGTAAAAACTCGGAGAATTAGGAAATATATAAAATGGCCTGTAGAGATTCTAAGAAAACAATATATGATGCAAAAAATTTAGCTTTTAGTGAGTTATACAATAGATTAGATACCAAAGAAGGTGAAAGATGTATGTATAAGTTAGCCAACCAAAGAGATAGGAGAAGTAAAGACATAGTTCAAGTGAGGGGTATTAAGGATGAAAATAATAAAGTGCTTTTCTTAGAAAAAGATATTGAAAATAGGTGGATGAGGTATTTTAATAAACTTTTCAATGAAGGATTTGAAAGTGCGATTGATTTTAGCAACCTTAATACCCTAAACAAAAATAGAAAATTTCATTTTTTATCGTATTAGTAAATCTGAAGTTAGTGAAGCTTTAAAGAAAATAAAATGTGGAAAAGCAGTAGGACGAGATAATATTCCAATAGAAGTGTGGAAATGTTTAGGAGATCAAGGAATTTCTTGGCTTACAAATCTTTTTAATGTTATTTTAAAGACTAAAAGATTCAGATGAGTGGAGAAAGAGTTTGTTGGTTCCTATATTTAAGAATAAAGGTGATGCATAAGAGTGTGCAAATTATAGAGGAATTAAGTTAATGTGACATACATTAAAATTTAGAGAGTAATGAGCATAGGTTACGATGTGATACAGTTTCTCTGTCGTTTGGTTTCATGCCGAGATCTACTATGGATGCTATACATTTGTTAAGAGGTTTGATGGAGAAGCATAGAGAAAATAAGAAGGATCTACATATTATATTTATTGCTTTAGAAAAATGATAAAATCTCAAGAGATGTTCTTTGGAGAGTTCTAGACGAAAAAAAGTTAATATTGGTTATATTCAAGTCATTAAGGATATGTATACTAGAAGTTACTTGTGTCCAAACACAAGGAGGATTGACAAAATATTTTCCTATTTAATTGGATTACATGGATCAACATTAAGCCCTTATCTTTTTTTATATGGATGTTCTTGAGGCATTTACAAGAAGATGTACCTTGGTGTATGATGACATTCTTCTTGTTGATAAGACTAGAGAGGGTCCAACGAAACTTGAATTATGGAGGTCAACTTTAGAGTCTAAGGTTTTTAAGTAGATCTAAAACTGAATATGAGTGTAATTTTAGTTGTAGAAGTTTTTGGTAGTGTTGTGACTTTAGGTTAATAAGAGTGGTGATATTTAGGCTCTATTGTTCAAAATGATGGTGAAATAGATGGAGATGTTATTAGTAGAATTCAAGTTGGATGGTTGAAGTGGAGGAATGCATCGGCTATTATGTGAGAAAAGTTCCACTTAAACTTAAGGGAAAAATTTTATAAGATGGTGGTAAGACTGACTTATGGTAATGTTGGCCAACAAAAGAAACATAAGACTAAGTTAAGTGTTGCAGAGATGAGGATGCTTAGGTGGATGAGTGGCTTTACCCTTAGAGATAGAATGCAAAAATATGTTAGGGATAAAGTTGGAGTAGCTCGTGGTAGATAAGATTAGGAGAGTCACCTTAGATGGTTTGGCCACATAAAGCATCATGGATTAGGAGAGTAGATGCATTATAGCCTTATGTTAAGAAAGGTAGGTAGTCCTAAAAGACTTGGTTAAGATGCATAAAAAGATCTTAGTATACTTGAATTAAATGAGAATTTGACACATAATAGGACCTGATACGAAGGATTCATGTAACTAGTGGGATTAAGGCTTGTTGTTGTTGTTGTTGTTGTAATAATAACTAAAATAAAATAACTAAACTATTAACTAAATAATAACCTAAACTAACTAAAAACTAATAAAAAATAATAAACTAAAACTAATAATAAATAAAAACTAAATAACTAAATAAAAAAACTAAATAACTAATATAATAAAATGACTAAATAAAATTAATAAAACTAATAACTAAATAACTTATAAAACTAAATAAACTAATAACTAATAAATAACTAATTAATAACTAATAATAACTAAACTAAAACTTAATAAAACTAATAATTAATAACTAAACCTAAAACTAAAACTAATAAACCTAATAATAAACTAATAACTAACTAATAAACTAAAAACTAAACTAATAATAATAAATAATGATAAACTAAATCTAATAAACTGACTAAACTAATAACTAACTAATAAACAAAAACTTAATAAACTAATAATAAAACTAAAAACTAACTAATAACTAAACCTAATAACTAATAAATTAAATAACTAAAAACTAATAAACTGAACTAATAAACTAATTCACTAAAACTAAAAAACTAATAACTATAACTAAAAATCTAATAACTATAACTAAACTTAAATCTAAAACTAATAATAATAAATAAACTAAGATAAAACTGATAACAAAACTAATAAATAAATTAACTAATAATAATAATAATAATAATAACAAATAATAAAACTAAAAAACTAAACTAATAAACTAATAATAATAACTAATAACTAAGAATAATAACAACTAAACTAATAACTAATAATAACTAACTAATAACTAAAATAAATAACTAATAATAAACAAATAATAAAACTAATAATAATAACTAATAAACTAACTAAACAAAACTAAAAAACCTAATAACTAAAAACCTAAACATTATAATAACTAATAACTAAAATAATAACTAAACTAAATAACTAAACTAATAGCTAAACTAATAAAACTAAAATAATAATAATAACTAAACTATTAATAACTAAAAACTAATAACTAATTAAATAATAAAAAGAACAAATAAATAACTTATAACTAATAACTAATAACTAATAACTAAAAAATTGATAATAATAAACTAATAAAACTAATAACTAAGTAATAATTAAAACTAAATAACTAACTAATATTAATAACTAATAACTAATAATAACTAATAAACTAAACTAAGTACTAACTAATAACTAAATAAAAAAATTTAAAACTAAACTAATAACTAATAATAAATAATAATTAAATTAAATAACTAAAACTAAGAATAACTAAGAATAACTAAACTAAAACTAATAAACTAATAATATTTAAAAACTAACTAAATAATAATAAACTAACCTAAAACTAATAACTAACTAACTAACTAACAACATAATAACTAAACCTAATAAACTAATAAACTAATAACTAATAATAAATAAAGTATTAAATTATAAACTAATAAATAATAAACTAATAAACTAATAACTAACTAATAACTAACTAAAACTAATAATAAAACTAACTAACTAATAATAACTAATAACTAATAAATAGCTAATAATAATAAAACTAACTAATAACTAATAACTAATAAACTAATAACAAATAACTAATAACTAATAAACTAAAATAATAAAACTAATAAGCCTAATTACCTAATAATAATAATAATGACTAAATAATAATAATAATAACTAATAAAACTAATTAATAACTAATAAATAATAAACTAAACTAATAAAACTAATAACTAATAACTAACTAATAAAACTAATAAAAACTAATAAAACTAATAACTAAACTAATAAAAATAAACTAAATAACTAAATTAATAATACCAACTAACTAATAAAAACTAAACTAATAAAACTAAAATAACTAAAATAACAAATAATAACTAATAACTAAAACTAATAATAATAACTAAAAACTAAAACTAACTAAATAACTAAGAACTAAAAAACTAATAACTAAATTAATAACTAACTAAATAACTAACTAATAATAAAACTAACTAATAATAAACTAATAAATAAAAACTAAACTAACTAACTAAAACTAATAATAGACTAACTAAGATAAGCTAATAAAACTAAACTAATAATAACTAACTAATAATAAAAAAACTAATAAAATAATAAACAAACTAAAAGCTAATAAACTAACTAAAACTAAAAAAACTAAAATAAGAAACTGATAACTAATAACTAATAAACAAATAATAATAATAAAACCTAACTAATAATAACTAAACTAAATAAAAACTAAAAAACTAAAAAAACTAATCTAACTAACTAATTAAAAACTAATAACTAAACTAAATAATAAATAAAAATAATAATAAAACTAACTAAAACTAATAAAACTAAACTAAAAACTAACTAATAATAACTAAACTAATAACTGACTAATAATAAATAATAATAAATTAACTAAAATAATAACTAATAGTAATAAACTAACTAATAAACTAACTAACTAAACTAACAAACTAATAAATAACTAGCTAAAATAATAACTAATAACTAATAATAATAAAACTAAACTAAAAACTATAACTAATAACTAATAAACTAAACTAAACTAGTAAAACTAACTAACTAATAAACTAATAAACTAATAATTAATAACTAAATAATAACTAACTAATTAATAAATAATAAACTAATGAACTAAATAACTAAATAATAATAAAACAACTAACTAAAACTAATAACTAAACAAATAACTAATAATAACTCATGATAAATAACTAAACTAACAAACTAAATAAAATTAAACTAATAAGTAATAAATTAATAACTAATAAAACTAAAACTAATAATTAATAATAATAAATAACCTAAACTAAATAACTAATAATAATAACTAATAACTAAAAACTAATAAAATAACAAAACTAAATTAATTAAATAACAAAACTAATGAACTAATAATAAAATAAAACTAATAATAAAACTGATAAACTTATAACAATTAAAATAAACTAAACTAATAATAATAACTAATAACAAATAATAAAACTAAAACTAATAATAAATTAACACTAATAACAACTAAAACTAATATAAAAACTAATAACTAATAATAATAAAAAAACTAAATAACTAACTAAACTAAAAACTAATAAAACCTAATAAACTAATAACTAATAAAACTAATAAAAACTAATAATAACTAACTAATAATAATAATAACTAAAAACTAAAACTAAACTAATAACTAATAACTAACTAAAATAATAACTAAACTAACTAATAATTAACTAACAACTAAATAGAAAACTAAATAAAATAATAAACTAATAACAAAACTAATAATAATAATAACTAATAAAAACTAAACTAATAACTAATAAAAATAACTAATAACTAAACTAATAAACTAATAACTATTAATTAACTAATAAATCTAAATAAATAAATAAATAATAATAACTAGCTAACTAATAAACTAATAAAAACTAATAACTAATAATAAAACTAACAATAATAAATAACTAAAAAAGTAAACTAAAAATTAATAACTAAATTAATAAACTAATAACTAAGTAATAAAATTAAAACCTAATAATAACTAGAAAAATAAACTAATAAACTAACAAACTAATGAAAACCTAATAGCTAAAATAATAAAATAAATAATAATAATCATAAAATAATAACTAATAAAAACCTACTAACTAAAACTAATATATAACTAATAAGAATAATAAACTAACTAAACTAATAACTAAAAACTAAACTAATAATAATAAAACTAAAACTAAAAACTAAATAACTAAATTACTAAATAATAACTAATAAATAAAAAAACTAACGAATAACTAATAACCTAATAATAATAATAATAATGACTAAACTAATCACTAAACTAAAACTAATAAAACTAATAATAACCTAAACTAATCAAACTAATAATAATAAATTAATAACTAATAAATAAACTGATAACTAATAGAACTAATAACCTAATAATAATAATAATAAAATAATAACTAAAATAAAAACTAACCTAATAATAATAAAAATAAATAAATAAATAAACTAATAACTAATAATAACTAAAGTAATAATAATAAACTAAAACCTAAAAACTAATAACTATTAATAATAATAAACTAACTAATAAAACTAAAAACTAAATAAACTAATAATAAAACTAACTAATAAACTAAAAATAATAATAAAACTAAAACCTAAAGCTAAACTAATTAAAATAATTATAACCAATAATAACTAATAACTATAACTAATAATAAACTAATAACTGATAATAAAACTAATAACTAAACTAATAACTAGCCAAACTAAAACCTAAAAACTGAATAATAAAACTAAAATAACTAAACTAATAACTAATAACTAATAAACAAACCTAAATAACTAAACTAATAACTAAAAATAACTAATAACTAGCTAACTAATAAAAAAACTAATTACTAAAACTAATTACTAATAACTAAACTAATAACTTATAATAAAACTAATAAACTAACTAACTAATAAAAATAATAAACTAATTAACTAAAAACTAATAAAAAATAATAACTAACTAAAAAACTAAAAAACTAACTAAACTAATAAAACTAATAATTAATAATAATAATAACTAATAACTAACTAAAAATTAATAATAATAACTAACTAATAATAATAAAAAATAAATAATAAACAAATAATAAACTAATAAACTAATAAATTAATAACTAAACTAATAAATAACTAATAAAATTATAATAACTAAATAACTAAACTAATAATAAACTAATAACTAAATAAATAACTAAACTAATAACTAAAAAAATTAAAAACTAACTAATTAATAAAACTAAACTAATAAACTAATTAATAAAACTAGAAAACTAAATTAAACTAATAAATTAATAACTAATAACTAAAATAACTAAAATAAAAATACTAAACTAACTAATAACTAATAATAAAACTAAACTAACTAATAACTAAACCAAAATAAGAAAAACTAAATAATAACCAAACTAATAACTAACTAGTAACTAAAACAAAAAAACTACTAAACTAATAACTAATAAGTCCTAATAAAACAAATAAATAATAACTAATCATAACTTAATAACTAGACTAAAAACTAAACGTAATAACTAATAAACCTAATAACAATTAATAACTAACTATAAATAAATAAAACTAATTAAAATAAATTAATAAAATAAATAAATAAATTAAAAACTAAACTAATAACTAATAAAACTAAATAAACTAATAACTAATTAAACTAATAACTAAACTAATAAACTAATAAACTAATAATAACTAAACTAATAATAAACTAATAAAACTATTAAAATTAATAATAATTAAAAAAAACCTAATAAAATTAATAAAACTAATAAATAACTAATAAAACCTAATAACTAATAACTAATAACTAATAATTAAAATTATACCTAATAATAATAATAAAAATAATAATAATAAAACTAAATAATTAACTAATAATAAGTAAACTAAATCTAAATTAACTAAATAATAACTAAATAACTAAACTAAAAATAAAACTAATAACTAAATAAAAAATAAAAAATAAAAAATAAAAAATAAAAACTAAAACTAATAACTTATAACGAATAATAATCTAAAAATTAATAATAACTAACTAATAACTAACTGATAAATAAAACCTAATAAATAAAAATTAACTAAACTAATAACTAATAAAACTAACTAAATAAACCTAATAACTAAACCTAATAACTAATAAAAACTAATAACTAATAATAACTAAAACTAAAACTAAACTAATAACTAATAAAACTAATCACTAAACTAATAAACTAATAATGATAACTAATAATTAGAAAAACTAATAAAACTAATAAATAATAACTAACTAATTACTAATAATAACTAACAACTAATAACTCATAATAAAACTAAAACTAACCTAATAACTAATAACAATAACTAATGCAAATAATAATAAAACTAAATAAATAGTAAAAATAAAATAACTAACTAATAAATAAACTAAATAATAACAAAACTAATAAAACTACATAACTGAAAACCTAATTAACTAATAACTAATAACTAAAACTAATAACTAATAATTAAATAACTAATAAACTAATAAACTCATAAAATAACTAAGCTAATAACTAATAAATAATAAAACTAATAAAATAAAACTAGAAATATAGACTAATAACTAACTAACTAATAACTAAAAATAATAACTAATAACTAAACTAATAATAACTAATAAATAAACCAAATAACTAAACTAATAACTAATAATAATAACTATAATAAAACTAATAAAACTAATAAAATAATAATAATAATAAATAATAAAATAATAAAACTAACTAAATAAATAATAAAATAACTAACTAAAAACTAATAATAATAAACTAAATAACAAAACTAATAAATAATAACTAACTAACTAATAAACTAATAACTAATAAACTAACTAAACTAATTAAACTAATAACTAAAAAACTAAACTAATAAACTAATAAAAACTAAAAAATAATAATAACTAATAAATCTAATAACTAATAATTAAACCCTAAACTATAACTGATAAATAAACTAATAAAATAACTAAAACTAAACTAAAGTAATAAAACTAAAATAACTAATAACTAAGCTAAATAACTAATAATAACTAAATAAATAAACTAATAAAATTAATAATTAACTAATAATAAACTAATAAACTAACTAACTAATAATAATAATTAATAAACTAAAATAAAACTAATTAAAAAACTAAACTAAAAACTAACTGACTAATAATAATAACCTAATAATAATACTAAACTAATCATAATAAACTAATAGAACTAAATAACTAATAAAACTAAAATATAATATAATAATACAATAAACAAACTAAACTAAATATACTAATAACTAACTAAATAATTAAATAAATAATAACTAAATTAATTAACTAATAACTAAAAATAAATAACTAAATAAAAAAATAAACTAAATTCATAAAACTAATAATAACTAAAATAACTAACTAATATAAATTAAATAATAACTAAATAATAAAACTAAAATAATAAACTAATAAATAAACTAACTAATAACTAAAGTAATAACTTATAATAAACTAAATAACTAAATAATTAACTAATAATTAACTAAATAAAAACTAATAAACTAATAAGCAATAACTAAACTAAAAAATAATAACTAAACTAATAATAAAACCTAACTAAAAAATTGATAAATAAAAATAACTAATAACTATTAAAATAACTAACTAAAATAATAACTAAACTAAACGATAAAAACTTAATAAAACTAATAAAATAATTAACTAAATAACTAACTAAACTAATAAACTAAATAACTAACTAATAAATACTACTAAATAACTAAATAACTAAACTAATAAACTAATAACTAATAACTAAAATAAAAACTAAACTAAACCTAATAACTAAATAATAACCAACTAAATAAAACTAATAATAAACTAACACCTAATAACTAATAACTAAACTACTAATAAACTAAAAACTAATAACTAATAATAACTAATAAATTAATAACTAAAAATAACTATAATAATAAGAAATAATTAACTAACTAATAAAACTAAATAACTAACAAATTAACTAATAACTAATTAATAAACTAAAAATAATAAATAAACCTAAAAATAAAACTAAACTAATAACCAAAACTAAAAACTAAAAATAAATAATAATAACTAAACTAATAAACTAATAATTAAAACTAACTAATAATAAACATAATAAACTAAAAAAATAATAAACTAAACCTAAAACTAATAAACTAATAGCTAAACTAATAGCTAATAATAACTAACAAAACTAATAAAACTAACTAAAATAATAATAACTAATAACTAAATTAACTAAAACTAATAATACTAATAAAACTAACTAACCAAATAAAACTAAAGTAATAATTAATAAAACTAATAAAACTAATAACTAATAAAACTAATAATAAAAAACAATAATAATATAAAACTAATAATAACTAAACTAATAAACTATTACTAATAAAAATAAAATAAAACTAATAACTTATAATAATAATAAACTAATAATAAAAAAATAACTAATTAATAACTAATAAAAACTAAACTAACTAATAAAGTAATAAAAACTAGTAACTTCTAATAACATAAAACTAAAAAATTAATAAAAACTAATAAAATAAAAACTAAAAATCATAAACTAATAACTAATAACTAAAATCCTAACTAAACCTAACTAAAAACTAATAATAAAGTAATAAACCAATAAACTAATAAACTAATAATAACTAATAAAACTAAATGACTAAATAACTAAAATAATAACTAGTAATAACTAAACTAAAAACTAAATTACTGACTAAACTAAAAACTAATAACTAACTAATAAAACTAATAACTAAGAAAAACTAACTAACTAAACTAACTTAATAAATAAATAACAAATAATAATTAAAACTAAATAAATAAAGTAATAAACTAATAAAATAAATAACTAACTAATAACTTATAATAATAACTAAACTAAAAAACAAATAATAACTAAACTAATAACCAATAATATCTAATAAACTAACTAAAAAACCAACAAAACTAATATCTAATAATTAACTAATAATAACTAACTAAAACTAATATCTACTAATAAATTAAACTAATAATTAATAAAAACTAAAACTAATAAACTAATAACTAACAAAAAACTAATAACTAACTAAAAACTAAACTAAATAGCTAACTAAAACTAACTAAACTAATAACTAGCTAAGAAACTAATAATAATAACTAACTAATAATAACAACTAAACTAACAAGTAACTAATAACTAAACTAAAAACTAACTAATAACTAGATAACTATTAATTAAACCTAGTAACTAAACTAAATAACTAAAACTTAAATCTAATAACTAATAAAAATAACTAAACTAAACTAATAAAATAATAACTAACTAATAATAATAATAATAAAACTAAAACTAAATAATAATAAAAAAAACTAATAATAAGTAACAAGCTAATAAACTAAATAACTAACTAATTATAATAACTAAAATAAATAAATAATAATTAATAATAACTAATAAAACTAACTAAAAATAAAAAAAACTAATAAAACTAATATAATAATAACTAATAAATAATAAGACTAAATAACTAACTAAAACTAAGAAAAACTAAACTAATAAACTAATAAACTAATAAACTAACAAATAATTGTTAGTCATTATAAACCCAGAGACGAATTAGATATTAAAATTCTAAAACTTAAATCTTAAATTTTAAGTTTTAGTAGAAAATTAATTTTGATTTTATAATGACAAGATACAATTCTTAATGCAACAAAATAAAAGTACATAAAGTAAAGAGAGACAATAGGCACACAATTTTTTACGTGGTTTGGCCAAACTAAAAGCGGCCAGCGTCCGTAACCCACGGCTAGGAATCCACTAAATGTAAAATAGCTTACAAATAATACTCTCTATATAGCAGGTAGTCCAACCCTACAATATATACTCTCCCACAAAGGGCAGTACAACCCCAATATAAATTTTACTGACACAAAAGAAAAATACAAAATAATAAATTTTGATAAAATAAATCTCTCACAAATATACCAAGCTATCCAATTCAAAAAAATGATGTCACAACTTACAAATGATCACTTAAAAAAATTTTGGCAAGATAAAATGCTCACTTAATATTGATAAGAAATAATTAAGTAAATATATTAAAGTGGTCTTACTAAGATGTTTATGTTATTACAATTTGTAGACTAATATAAAAATTATTTCAAAATAAATTCACAATATTCTTTTGCACAATAAAATAAATTTCAGGAAGGAATAATTTGTTTTATTTTAACCAAAAAGATTCTTTCAATTAAAGCTAATGATCACAAAATACTTAAATAAAATGATTATATGATAGATCTAAGTAGGCTAGTAAGCTTTTAATTAAAAAGAGGGATCTAGCAAATCTGAAAATAATTTCAACATAATAATTTAATTTAAAATGCTTAAAATTGCTTCTAAAATAGATCTAAGAATAAATGATCTTTCAAAATGAGATTAATGAAGAAATATTTCAAGAAACCAAAAGAAATTTGTAGGAAGTTAAAAAGTTCAACAAGTTGAAGTAGATCCTACAAATTATCACAAGAGTTTTTCACAAAAAGATGTTTGAGAAGCTTTGATGTGAAAAACAATGTCCAAAGACTAATCCACCAAAAAGTATAAATTGGAAAGAATAAATAGATGGTGAAAATAGCATGAACAACTAAAAAGGATTAAGATCAAGAAAACAAACTCAAGTAATTTGAGAAAGCTTGCTTAATTGAAGACGTTGAAGCTTCCAAACCAAGGATTTGATCTTGAAATATTTGGAGAACAATTGGAAGAAAAATCTAAGAAATTTTCTCTTAGATTTGCTGGAGGGATTTTGAATTTGAAATGAGGAATACTTTCATGAAGAGAATGAGGGCTATTTATAGGCAAGAAGGTCATTTTGAATTATTTCAAAAAAATATATTATTCTAACCTCATGCTATCATGTGATAATTTAATATTCAATAAAAATATAATTTATATTAAATAAATATTAAATTAAAGTAGACAAAATTTGGCTATTCACATTGGCAAGTAAAAAATAATCAAATATGGCTCTTAATATATTCAAAGCATGTAGCATGCATTCATTATTAAAATTAGCTAATGTTTGAAAAGTCATAGTAAATTCAATTTTAATCAAACGTGGGTCATGTGACCTATCAAATTAAAGGAAAAAAAATCCAAGAAATCCATTGGAGATGAAATCAGATATAAATTCCTTGATTATAAAATGACTTTGGCTAAAATACAAATTTCATACATTTTTATTAATTTTGACATGTGACATTTAAATATTATGATATAATTTATATATAAGCATACATATGTTAGTTATCATATAACCATCAAATTAAATTAAAGTATTTAATTATATTAAGTAAATAAAATAATTACACTTAATAGTCATTATCATTTATTATTTTGATAATTCAAATGCTATGTATGAAACATATAATTGAATGTTAATTGAATAGAGATTTATATAAATTAACCTCATTAAAATAATATGTTAAGTTGTAAGCAAATTGATTCATGCCAATGAATTTCTAAGATAGTTATAAATGCATATAACCTAAAATATTATATTTTGAGCTTCACCTTATCCATTTTGATCTATCTTTCATTCTTCCACTCTTGCAATTTCCTCAAACATATTGTGAGATGTATTGGATATGTAATTAGCAATTGGTATATCTGAAAGACATAAAAACAATCATTAGAACATCCAAACATTCATTTGTTATCATCAAAATTGATCAGATTGAACATGAGGCTCATTAAGCCAATAATCTCCCCCTTTTTGATGATGACAAACTAATGTTGGCTATTGATTTTGATGAAGGTGCAAATTGGCCTTTCATCATAGTTTTTGAAAAAACTTCTCTTGTAAAAAAAAATTTATGCACAAGAGATGAATAATGTTGCTCCCTCTAAATGTATGCATAAAATAGACTTAATACTAACCAACATTTTACTCTTCTCCCCCTTTTGACAACATAAAAAAGTGAGAACAAGCTACATACAATTTTAAATATTAGAATCTAACATTCCAAGCATGCATCTTAAAGTACATAAATGTTCTTCTGGTAAGGGTTTTGTAAAAATATATGCAATTTGTAAATCGATACTAATGAAATTAATATTAACATCACCTTTCAAAACATGATCCCTAATAAAATGATGTCTAATTTCTATATGCTTGGTTCGTTAGTGCTGGATAGGATTTTTGGTCAAACAAATAGCACTAATATTGTCACACCAAACTAGAATGTGATCTTGCTTAATACCAAAATCTTCTAATTGTTTCTTTAACCAAAGGACCTGAGCAACACAACTACTGTCAGCCATGTACTCAGCCTCAGTAGTGGATAAAGCTACAGAATTTTGTTTTCTAGATGACCAAGACACAAGCGATGATCCTAAAAAATGACATGTGCATGATGTGCATTTTCTATCTACTTTGCATCCCATAAAATCAACATCAGAATAAGCAACCAAATCACATGATAAAGAATTTTTAGGATACCATAAACCTAACCTAGTAGTACCTATCAAATATCGAAAGATACGCTTGACTACTATTAAATGAGATTCTTTCGGGTTGGCCTGAAAATGAGCACACAAACAAACAACAAACATAATATCAGGCCTTCTAGCAGCAAGGTATAAAATTGAACCTATCATACTCCTATAAAGTTTTTGATCAACATATTTTCCTAATTCATCTAAATCCAATTTTGTAGATGGGCTCATAAGAGTTTTAATAGATTTAAATCTTTTCATGTGAAACCTCTCAAGCAATTCATTTGTGTACTTAGTTTAATAGATGAATGTTCCTTTTTCTTGTTGCTTCACTTGAAGACCTAAGAAAAAATTAAGTTCTCCCATCATACTCATTTCAAACTCTTTAGACATCAAAGATGAGAATTCATGGCATAAAGATTCATTTGTACTTCCAAATAATATATCATCTACATACACTTGTACCACAATCAAATCATCATCTATGCTCTTAAGGAATAAGGTGGTATCTACTCTACCCTTTCTAAATCCATGATCTATTAAAAAGTTACTTAACCTATCATACCAATCATGAGGAGACTATTTTAAACCATATAAGGCTTTCTTTAATTTATACACATGATTTGGACAATCAAGGCTCTCAAATCCAGGTGGTTGCTCTACAAATACATCTTGGTCGATAAATCCATTCAAAAATGCACTCTTGACATCCATTTGAAAAAGTTTAAAATCCCTAAAATAAGCATAAGAAAGGAGTAACTTGATAGCTTCTAGTCTTACTACGGGTGCAAAAGATTCTTCAAAATCTATACCTTCACCTTGTGTGTACCCTTGTGCAACTAACCTAGCTTTATTTCTAACAATACAACCTAAATCATCTAGATTATTCCTAAAGATCCATTTTGTTCCAATGACATTTTGATCTTGGGGTCTTGGGACTAATTCCCAAACATCATTTCTTACAAATTGATTCAACTCCTCTTCCATAACAATAATCCAAAAATTATCATTTAATGCTTCTTCTAAATTTTTAGGTTCAACCTCAGATAAAAATGTTGAATGATCTACAACTTGTCTACAATGTCTTCTAGTCATAACTCCTTTTGAAGGATCTCCTATAATTAGTTCCTTTGGATGATTTTTATTATATTTCCATTCTTTAGGCAATGAATCATCCATATTATCTTCTAAAGATATTTTCTTAAAATTATCAATCTCTTCATCAATCACATCATTTCTAATTGGATCAATTAAATTTTCATCAAAAATAACATGTATTGATTCTTCTACAATCATTTTTCTCTTATTGTAAACTCTATAAGCTCTATTAGAAAGAGAGTATCCAAAGAAAATACCATCATCTGATTTGCAGTCAAACTTACCTAAATGATCTTTTCCATTATTCAAAATAAAGCATTTACATCCAAATACATGAAAGTGTTCAGTCTTAGGCTTCTTTTCAAAAAATAATTCATTGGGTGTCTTCTTCAAAATTGGTCTAAAATATATCCTATTCATCACATAACATGCAGAATTTACTGCTTCTGCCCAAAAATATTTTGGCAATTTGTACTCATTAAGCATAGATCTACTTAATTCAATTAATATTCTATTTTTTTGCTCTACTACTCCATTTTGTTGGGGAGTTCTAGGTGCAGAACAATTATGTCTAATCCCATGTTCATCACAATAATCCTCGAATAATTTATTTTCAAATTCTCCACCATGATCAGTTTGAACTCTATTAATCAAAAGGCCTTGTTCTCTTTGAATATATTTAGAAAAATTTCTAAACTCACCAAAAAAATCATCCTTGTAAGTTACAAATAAAACCCAAGTATATCTAGAGAAATCATCAACGATCACAAAACCATAATTTTTTTCACTTAAGCTAGTGATGCTAATAGGACCAAATAAATCCATGTGCAACAATTCTAAAAGTCTAGAAGTAGAAACAATATTTTTACTTTTAAATGAGCTTCCATAATGGTTACCATGAATACATGCATCACAAACATAGTTTGAATGAAAATTTAATTTAGGCAATCCAACTACTAAATCAAGTTTGGCAATTTTATTAAGTGTGTGCATGTTAATATGACATAGTCTCCTATGCCATAACCATATATCATCATGAGTGCTTTTAAAACAAAGTAAATTGAAATTCACATCATGAAAGCTAACCAAATCAATGACATAAATATTTTTATATCTTTTTCCTACTAACAACACATTTTTATTAATTTTTATAATGCAATATGATGCATGAAATACTACATTCAAACCTTTATCACATAATGTACTAATAGAAATTAAATTATCTTTTAATCCTTCTATTAGAAAACTTTATCTAAAGTGATAGAATTCTTACAAATAGAACCAATGCCAATGATCTTTCCCTTTGCATTATCTCCATATGTAACAAATCCTCCATCACTTGATTCTAAAGTTGTGAATTTATCTTTATCTCCCGTCATATATCTTGAACATCCACTGTCCAAGTACCACATGCCTTCTTTTATTTTGCTTTGAAGGCATTCCTACAAAAGAAACTCACATGTTAACTTTTGAAACCCAAACATGTTTGGGTCCACATTCTAAATTTGAAGCAAGATATCTAGCATGCATGGTTTGTGTAGTGCTTGTCCCATTTGGTACCCATACATAAGATGATTTCTTCATATTTTGTAATTTACATGCATAGAAATCAAATGAAATATGCCCTTTTTAATCACAATAGTTGCACCAAACATTAGTGTTTGCATATGACTTAGCATGATAATTATAAGGTATATGAGTGGGATGTGTATGATGCAAATAATTTTTATTAAATGTTTTCTTGATGAAGTATTATAATGAACTTGTGATTTCAAACATAATTCTAATCTTGCTTTTAACAAGATATTCTCTCTTTTAGGTTTACATACAAGTAAGTAACAATTTAATAAAGAAGTATTTTTACTTTTAAAATTATCACAATCATTTTTTAAATCACAAAAATGCATATCTAAATTTTTAAGTTCTTTTTCTAAGGTTTTGTATTTTCTTTTTTATTTTTTATATTCAATAACTAAATCATTAAAAACATCATCTAATTCATCATAAGATATATCATTACATACCTCTTGAGAATCTAAGTCAGATTCTCCATTTGCTATAAGACATATGTTGACCTCTTCATCGGATGAGCAAGTACTTGATTCATTTGAATCTGGATTGGCCCATAAAGCCATCTTCTTCTTCTTATGGTACTTTTTCTCCGTCATATTTCTTCTTCTTTTCACATAAATCTCTTTCTTCTTTGATTCAACAAGTTTTGGACAAGCACCTCTTATGTGTCCAGGCTTTTTACAATGGTAGCAAATGATCCCTTCACTTGGGAAATTTTTTAGTTCAAAATTTATAATTTTTAGAAGTTTTATACCTTTGATTCTTCTTCCTTAGCAAGTTCCCAAGCCTTTTGGATAGCATGACCACCTCATCACTATCACCATCCAATCTTGAGATGTTATGCTCATCACTATCATCAACTTGTAATGCAATGACTTTTCCTTTCTCCTTCTCCCTTTTTGCTGAGTTACCCATCTTATCCCTTTGAGCAACGTTCGCTATCAAAGAACCCAAAAGCGATCAAGTGGAAAAGTAGATAAATCCTTAGCTTCACTAATAGTTACTTTAGCTTCCCATTCTTTTGGAAGACATCTAAGAATCTTATAGACTAAGTCTTGATTCCTATATGTTTTCAAGAGAATGCAATTTGTTAATTATTTTCATGAATCTAGTATACATATCAGAAATAGAGAGGAGACATATGAAATAGCTCATATTCATGAACAAGTCTATTTATGTGAGCATCTTTAACTTCACTAGTTCCTTCATAAGTTATAATGAGTTTATCCCATATTTCTTTTATTGTACTTAACATAGAAATTTTCATGTAATCATCGGTAATAAAGCACAATGTAAAGTATTACAAGCCCTAGAATTTAATTCATCAAGTTCTCTTTCATATAGACCATTCCTCAAAAGGTTTTCTACTTTAATGCCATTTACTTCTCGTGGGTGATATTGATGTGTCAACATATACCACATGCATGCATCTTGACCTCTTAAAAATGTACTAATTCTATTTTTCCAATAATCAAATGGTACACTATCTAAAAGTGGATGTCTATGAGTGGATTGTCCCTCTGGTAGTGAACCCTTTGGGAAACCTTATGCCATAGTGAAAAGATCTACTCTTGGATGTTAAGCTAATAAAAGAGCCTAGGATCTAATACCAATTGTGAGTCACAATAGCACCGAGGAAGGGGGGGGTGGTGATATTAAAAATTTTAAAACTTAAATCTTAAATTTTAAGTTTTAGTAGAAAATTAATTTTTGATTTTATAATGACAAGATACAATTCTTAATGCAACAAAAATAAAAGTATAGTAAAGTAAAGAGAGACAATAGGCACACAATTTTTATGTGGTTTGGCCAAACCCCAAAACTGGCTTACGTCCATGCCTAGCCACCCCTGGCTAGGAATCCACTAAATGCAAAATAGCTTACAAATAGTACTCTCCTATAACGGGGCGAGTACAACCCTTAAAATAATATGTACTCTCCTACAAAGGGGTGAGTACAACCTCAATATAAATTTTACAGACATAAAAGAAAAATACAAAATAATAAATTTTGATAAAATAAATCTCTCACAAATATACTAAGCTATCCAATTCAAAAAATGCTCTCACAACTTACAAATGATCACTTAAAAAAAATTTGGCAAGATAAAATGCTCACTTAATATTGATAAGAAATAATTAAATAAATATCTTAAAGTGATCTTACTAAGATGTTTATATTATTACAATTTGTAGACTAATATCAAAATTATTTCAAAATAAATTCACAATATTCTTTTGCACAATAAAATAAATTTCAGCAAGGAATAATTTGTTTTATTTTAACCAAAAAGATTCTTTCAGTTAAAGCTAATATCATAAAATACTTAAATAAAATGAGTATATGATAGATCTAAGTAGGCTAGTAAGCTTTTAATTAAAAAGAGAGATATAGTAAATATGAAAATAATTTCAACATAATAATTTAATTTAAAATGCTTAAAATATACTTCTAAAATAGATCTAAGAATAAACAATCTTTTAAAATGAGATTAATGAAGAAATATTTCAAGAATCCAAAAGAAATTTGTAGGAAGTTAAAAAGTTCAACAAGTTGAAATAGATCCTACAAACTATCACAAGAGTTTTTCACAAAAAGATGATTGAGAAACTTTGATGTGAAAAACAATGTCCAAAGACTAATCCACCAAAAAGTATAAATTGGAAAGAAAAAATAGATGGTGAAAATAACATGAACAAGTAAAAAGGATTAAGATCAAGAAAACAAACTCAAGTAATTTGAGAAAGCTTGCTTAGTTGAAGATGTTGAAGCTTCCAAACCAAGGATTTGATCTTGAAATATTTGGAGAACACTTGGAAGGAAAATCTAAGAAATTTTCTCTTAGATTTGTTGGAGGGATTTTGAATTTAAAATGAGGAATATTTTCATGAAGAGAATGTGGGCTATTTATAGGCAAAAAGGTCATTTTGAATTATTTCAAAAAAATATATTATTCTAACCTCATGATATCATGTGATAATTTAATATTCAATAAAAATATAATTTATATTAAATAAATATTAAATTAAAGCAGCCAAAATTCGGCTATTCACATGGGCAAGTAAAAAATAATCAAATATGGCTCTTAATATATTCAAAGCATGTAGCATGCATTCATTATTATTGAAAAGTCATAGTAAATTCAATTTTAATCAAACGTGGGTCATGTGACCTATGAAATTAAAGGAAAAAAAATCCAAGGAATCCATTGGAGATGAAATCAGATATAAATTCATTGATTATAAAATGACTTTGGGTAAAATACAAAATTTCATATATTTTTGTTAATTTTGACATGTGACATTTAAATATTATGATATAATTTATATATAATCATACATATGTTAGTTATCATATAACCATCAAATTAAATTAAAATATTTAATTATCTTAAGTAAATAAAATAATTACACTTAATAGTCATTATCATTTATTATTTTGACAATTCAAATGCTATGTATGAAACATATAATTGAATGTTAATTAGATAGAGATTTATATAAATTAACCTCATTAAAATAATATGTTAAGTTGTGATCAAATTGATTCATGCCAATGCATTTCTATGATAGTTATAAATGCATATAACCTAAAATATTACATTTTGAGCTTCACATTATCCATTTTGATCTATCTTTCATTCTTCTACTTTTGCAATTTCCTCAAACATATTGTGAGATGTATTGGATATATAATTAGCAATTGATATATATGAAACACATAAAAACATTCATTAGAACATCCAAACATTCATTTGTTATCATCAAAATTGATCGGATTGAACATTAGGCTCATTAAGCCAACAATAATAACAAATAAAAACTAATAACTAAACTAATAAATAATAAACAAATAACTAATAAACTAATAACTAATAATTAAAATAATAAAATTAACTAACTAACTAACTAATAACTAAGTAATAATAACTACTAAAAACTAAACTAATAAACTAATAAATAATAACTAATAACTACTAAAACTAAATAACTAACTAATAACTAAAAACTACTAAACTAATAACTTAGCTAAATAAAAAACTAATAATAACCAATAATAACTAAACTAACTAATTAATAACTAACTAACTAAACTAACAACTAACATTAATAACTAATAATAAATAATAATTTAAATAATAAATAACTAATAATAACTAATAAACTACTAAAATAACTAAGCTAATAATAATAAAATTAAACAAAATAAACTAAGTAACTAATAATAATAATAATAACTAAACTAATAACTAATAATAACTAAAAAGTAACCAATAACTAATAATAACTAAACTAAATAACTTATAACTAAAACTAAACTAATATACTAATAAAACTAATAAACTAATAACTAATAAACTAATAACTAAAACTAATAACTCTATAAATATAACTAACTAATAAACTAATAACTAATAATAACTAAACTAATAAATTAACTACCAACTAACTAATTAATAACTAACTAACTAACTAAATAATAATAATAATAATAATAATAATAATAATAAAATAATAATAATAACCAATAATAAACCACAATAACTAATAACTAATTAAACAAATAATAACTAAATAATTAACTAATAATAACTAACTAACTAACTAATAATAACTAAATAATAACTAATAAAATAACTAATAATAAAACTAAGAACTAATAATAATAACTATAATAAACTTAAAACTAAAAACTAATAATGACTAACTAATAATAATAAAACTAATAATTAAACTAATAACTAACTAAAAATAATAAAACTAAACTAATAACTAATTAACTTATAAATAACTAAATAACTAATAATAATAAAAAATAATAACTAAACTCAAAACTAACTAATAGTAATTAAAACTAATAAAACAAAAAACTAAACTAATAATAACTAACTAATAATAATAGCTAACTAATAATAATAATAACTAAACTAATAATTAATAAATTAACTAAACTAATAACTAATAATAACTAACTAGCTAATGAACTAATAATAAATAAATATACTAATAACTAATAACTAATAATAACTAATAATTATAAATTAAATAAATTAATAATAATTAATTAATAAACTAAATAACTATTAATAATTAATAAACTAATAAAATTAATAAACTAAATAAACTAATAAACTAATAATAATAACTAAACTAATAACTAAAATTAACTAACTAATTAAAATAATAACTAATAAAACTATCTAAAACTAAAAACTAAACCTAATTAATTAATAATAATAACTAATAACTAATAACAAACTAATAAACTAATAACTAACTAAAAATAACTAAACTAATAAACTAATAACTAAAACTAACTAAAAACTAAACTAATTACTAAACTAATTACTAATAAAAATAATTAATAACTAAACCTAATAACTAAATAACTAACTAATAATAACTAACCTAAAACTAACTAACTAATACCTAATAATAACTAATAATTAAACTATTCAACTAAACTAAAAACTTAATAACTAAAACAAAATAAATGAATTAATAACTAAACTAATAAATAAATCTAAATAACTAAACTAACTAATAACTAAACTAATAAATTAAAACTAAATAAACTAACTAATTAATAACTAATAACTAATAACTAATATATAACTAAAATAATAAACTAATAACTAATAAAAATAAAAAACTAATAATAATAAAAACTAATAAAAAAATAAAGCTAACTAACTAATAACTAAATATTAAAAATAAAACTAATAACTAAATTACTAATAAACTAATAAAATTAAAAATTAAATAAAACTAATATCTAATAAACTAAATAACTAAATAAAACTAATAACTTAACTAATAAGTAACTAAATTAGTAACTAATAACTAAAACTAATAATAATAACTAACTAATATTAAGAACTAATAATAAACTAACTAATAAAAACTAAAATACAACTAAAATTAACTAATTAACTAATAATAACTAATTAATAAACTAAATAAATAATAAATAAAATAAAAAACTAAAAATTGAAACTAATGATAATAATAACTAACTAATAATAATAATAAAGTAAAAAACTAAATAAAACTAATAAACTTAAAACTAAATGAATAATGACTAACTAAACTAAACTAATAACTAATAACTAATTAAATTAATAAACTAAACTAATAAGTAATAATAAATAAAACTAATAAATAATAATAATAAACTAAATAACTAAATAACTAACTAAAACCTAAACTAATAACTAATAATAATAACTAATAATTAATAAATAATAATAATAAAATAAATTAATAAAATAACTAACTAAAACTAATAACTAATAATAATAACTAATAATAACTAAACTAACTAACTAATAAATAACTAATAACTAAATTAATAACTAATAAAAAAACTAATAAAAAATAACTAATAACTAATAATAATAAACTAAAACTAATAATTAATAAAACTAACTAACTAATAACTAACTAAAAAAACTAAAAAAACTAAATAATAAATAAACTAAAAACCTAATAAACTAATAAGTAATAACTAATATAATAACTAAAAAACTAAAACTAATAATAACTAATAATAAGAAACTAATTAAAATAAAACTAACTAAAATAGTAATAAACTAATAAATGAATAACTAATAAAAATAAACTCATAAAATTTAATAATAACTAAACTAATTTCTAAATAATAAAAAGCTAATAACTAATATAACTAAAATAAATAAATACAAACTAAAAATAATAAACTAAACTAACTAAATAAATAACAACTAATATAAACCTAAATCTAATAAACTAATAACTAATAATAAAACTAAACACTAAAACCTAAATAACTAAACTAATATACTAATAACTAATAACTAACTAATAAAAACTAAAACTAATAAGCTAATAACTAAATAAAAACTTAATAATAACTAATAAACTAATAACTAATAACTAAACTAAAAAATAAATAATAACTAATAACTAAACTAAAAAACTAAATCATAATTAATAAACTAGTAAACTAAAAACTATTAATTAAACTGATAATTAAAATAACTAAACTAATAAACTAATAACTAATAAATTAAAAACTAAAAACTAATGACTAATAAACTAATAACTAATAACTAAACCCTAAAAACATAAAAACCTAAACCAAAACTAAATAAAACCTAAAAATAAAATAAATAAATAAACCTAAACCTAAATAAAATAAAAGCCTCAACTAAAACATAAAAATAAAACCTAAATAAAAAGGTAAACTAAATAAACCTAAGCTTACCAGTTTACTTAATTTAAAATAATAATAAAAATAAATAAATAATCCTAACCCTAAACCCTAAACCCTAAAAAACTAAACTTACCCTACCACAAACCCTAAACCAGAGCCTACAACTCTACACACTAAACCCTAATCCCCTAAACCCTAATCCCTAAAGCTTAAAAACCTGAAAACCTAAACCTAAACTAAATTAAACCTAAAAAATAAATAAATAAAAAATACCTAAACCTAAATAAAATAACAAATTAAATAAAAATAAAAACATAAACTATAACCTAAGCTTAAATCTAAAAATAAAATAAAATAAAATTTAAACTATAATTGAACCCTCATCCTTAAAACCTAAATCCTAAACCTTAAACCCTAAATCGTAAACCCTAAACCCCTTTTCTTTTATCTGGAGGTGGCATTGGCTCCTCTTTTCTTGACAACCTTTTGCTAAAGGCTGTCTTCTGGCTTCTCCTTTTTGTTATTTTTGTTTCTCTTACTATTTTTCTTTTATCTTTGCTTTTTATTTCTTTTTTTGGATGTACATAGATATGGGATTCACTTTCTAGGGTGATTGTAGCTCTTTGAGTAGTAGACCTTGAGTTTATCCTCTTTTAAGGACCTTGTAACCCCCTTTTTGTGGCAATAAAATTCCCCTGCATGGGGTTCCCAAAAAAAAAATTGTAAACCATAAACCCTAAACCCTAAGCCTAGAACCCTAAATCCTAAACCCTAAACCCTAAAACTCTAAACCCTAAACCCTGAACCATAAACACTAAAACCCTAAACCTTAAAAGTCTAAACCCTAAACCCTAAACCTTAAAACCTACAGCACTAAACCCTAAACCCTAAACCTCAAACCCTAAGTCCTAAACTAACCCTATACCCTAAACCCTAAACCCTAATCCCTAATCCCTAATCCCTAATCCCTAATCCCTAAACCCTAAAATTGAAAAACCTAAACCTAAACTAAATAAAACCTAAAAATAAAATAAATAAAAAACCTAAACCTAAATAAAATAAAATATAATAAAAACCCAAACCTAGAAATAAAATAAAATAAAATATAAAAACTAAACTTAAATAAATTAAATAAAAAGTTAAACTGAACTAAGAAATAAAATAAACCTAAAAATAAAAAAACTTAATGAAATTAAAAACTAAAGATAAAATAAAATAAAACCCTAAACCTAAAAGATAAATTTAAAAATAAAAAAAATCTAAACCCTAAACAAAAAAGAACCTAAACCTAAAATAAAAATAAATTAAACAAAATAAATAAAACCTAAACTTAAACATAAAAAAAACTTAACCTTAAACTAAATATAATAAAATAAACTAAAAATAAATCTAAACTTAAACTAAAAAATAAAACCTAAAAATAAACCTAAAATAACTAACCTAAAAATAACACATAAAACTTAAACCTACAAAAAATAAAATAAAAACCTAAACCTAAAAAATAAAATAAAAATAAAACTAAACTAAAAAATAAACCTAAACCTAAACCTAAAAAGTAAACTAAAATAAAAAAACCTAAAATAAAATAAATAAACCTAAAATAAATAAACTAAACTAAATAAAAATTAAAAATAAATAAAATAAAAATTGATTAATTAAAAAAATAAACCTACACATATCGGTTTACTAAATTTAAAAATAAAAATAAAATTAAAAAAAATTAAAAAAAACCTAACCCTAAATCCTAAACCCTAAATCCTCTAAACCCTAAACTATAAATCCTAAATCCTTAACCCTAAACCCTAAATCCTAAACACTAAATCCTAAACCCTAAAACCTTAAAAATAAAATAAACATAAACCTAAACTAAAATAACCCTAAACCCTAAACTAACCATAAACCCTAAACCATAAAAATCTAAAAACTTAAACCTAAACTAAAGAAAACAAAAAGATAAAATAAATAAATAAACCTAAACCTAAATAAAAGAAAAAACAAGATAAAATATAAACCTAAACCTAAACCTATTAATAAAATAAAGTAAAAAATAAACAACTAAACTAAATGAATATAAATAAAAACCTAAACTAAACTAAAAAAATAAAATAAACCTAAAAATTAAAAACCTAAATAAACTAAAAACTAAACTAAAATAAAAATAAAATAAAGCTAAAATAAAATAAAATAAAACTAAACCTTAAAAATAAACCTAAAAAAATTAAAAATAAATAAAAAATAAAACCTAAACTAAAAAACAACTTAAACCTAAACCTAAACTAAAATAAACTAAAGTAAACTAAGTAAAACCAAAACATAAACCTAAAACTAATTCTAAACTAAATAAAATAAACTAAACTAAAAATAAACCTAAACTTAAACTAAAAAATAAAACCTAAAAATAAACCTAAAATCTAAACCAAAAAATAAAAATAAAAACATAAACCTGAACCTAAAAGCAAAAAATGTAAACCTAAATCTAAAAAATAAAATAAAAATAAATCTAAACCTTAACCTAAACCAAAAAATAAATAAAAATAAAATACCTAAACTAAAATAAATAAACTAAACTAAATAAAAGAAAAAATAAACCTAAATAAAAATAAAATAATAAAATAAAATAAAAGAAATAAAAGATAAACTAAATATACCTAAACTTACTAGTTTACTTATTTTTTAAAAAATAAAAATAAAAAAAATTAAAAAAAAATCCTATCCCTAAACACAAAAAATGCTGAACCCTAAATCCTAAACCCTAAACCTTAAACTATAAACCCTAAACCTTAAACCCTAAACACTAAATCCTAAAACTAACCCTATACCCTATACTATAAACCCTAAACCCTAAACCCTAAATCCTAAGCCTAGAACCCTAAACCCTAAACCCTAAAACCCTAAACCCTAAACCAAAAACCCTAAAACCATAAACCACAACCACAAAACCTAAACCTTAAACCACAAACTACAACCCTAAACCCCAAACCCTAAACCTCACTAAACCCTAAACCTAAGCTTAAACCCTAAATCTTAAATCAAACTAAACCTAAATAAATAAAAATAAAATAAACATAAATAAAATAAAATAAAAAATAAAATAAAAACCTAAATGTAAACCTAGAAATAAAATAAAATAAAAAATAAAAAATAAACTAAAATAAATTAAATATAAACCTAAATTAAACAAAAAAAATAAAATAAACCTCAAATTAAAAAAACATAAATAAAATAAAAACTAAACATAAAATAAAAAAACCTAAAATAAAATAAAATAAAAACTAAATAAAACCCTAAACCTAAAAGATAAATCTAAAAATAAATAAAAAATTAAACCTAAACCTTAAACTAAAAAAAGCTAAACCTAAAATAAAAAATAAAATTAACAAAATAAAATAAACCTAAACCTAATTGAAAATAAACTAAACTAAAATAACCCTAAACCCTAAACTAACATTAAACCCTAAACCCTAAACCTTAAAAACCTAAACCTAAACTAAATAAAACCTAAAAATAAAATAAAATAAAAAATATAAATTAAACAAAAAATAAATAAAACCTAAACTAAACTAAAAAAATAAAATAAACCTAAAAATAAAAAACTAAACCTAAAAAAACCCTAAAATTAAATAAAAATAAAACCTAAACTTTGAACTAAGAAAATCCTAAATCTAAAATAGAAATAAAATAAAACTAAACCTAAACTAAAATAAATAAAACATAAACCTAAACCTAAAAAAAACTAAACCTAAACTAAATAAAATAAAATAAAATAAAAGTAAACCTAAACCTAAACTAAAAAATAAAACCTAAGAATAAACCTAAAATAAAAAACCTAAAGCCAAACTTAAAAAAAGAAAATAAATATGTAAACCTAAAACTAATAATTAAAAATAAAACCTAAACCTAAAAAATAAAATTAAAATAAACTAAATTTAAAAAATAAACCTAAACCTAAACATAAAAATTAAAATAAAATAAAAAACATAAACTAAAATAAAGAAAACTAAAATAAATATACTAAACTAAATATAAATATAAATAAACCTAAATAAAAATAAAAAAATAAAATAAACTAAAATAAATAAATTAAATTAAATAAACTAAATAAACCTAAACTACTTGGTTTGTAATTTAAAATAATTTAAAAAAACTAACCCTAAACCCTAAACCTAAACCCACCACCTCTAAAACCTAAATTTAATATCCTAAACCCTAAATCCTAAACCCTAAAACTAACCCTAAACCTATAACCCTCAGGCCCTGACCCTAAACTGGGCTCTAAACCCCACAGGCCCTCTAAACTCCTGAGCCCTGGGCCACTAAAGCCTAAACCTGCAACTGACCTAAACCCTAAACCCCCTCACAACCTAAATGCTAAACTAAACCCTCCTAAACCCTAAACCTTAACCTCTAATCCCTAAACACTAAAAACATAAAAACCTAAACCTAGACTAAATAAAACCCAAACCTAAATAAAATAATAAAATAAAATAAAATAAAAAGCTAAACTACAACATAAACATAAACCTAAACTTAAAAATATAAAAAATAAAAAATAAAAACTAAACTAAAAGGTAAACTAAATGATCTTAAACCTATTGGTTTACTTAATTTTAAAAATAAAAAAATGTGTAAAAAAACCCTAACACTAAACTTAAACCATAAATATCCTAAACCCTAAACCCTAAACCCTTAACCCAGAAACTCACCTTAAACACTAAAACTTAAACCTAGAACCCTAAACCCTAAACCCTTAAACCCTAAACCCTAAACCCTAAACCTTAAAACTTAAAAATAAAATAAATAAAAAAACTAAACCTAAATAAAATATAAAAATAGAATAAAATAAAAACCTAAACTAAAACTTAAACCTAAACCTATAAATAAAATATAGTAAAAAATAAAAACTTAACTAGAATAAAATAAATAAAAACCCAAACTAAACTAAAAATAAAATAAACCTAAAACAGAAATCCTAAATAAAATAAAATCTAAACATAAAATAAAATAAAAACTAAATAAAAACCTAAACATAAAAAATAAACCACAAAATTAAACTTAAAAATAAATTATAAATAAAACCTAAACCCTAAACTAAAAAAAAACCTAAACCTAAACTAAAATCCTTAAACCCTAAAAACTTAAATCTAAACTAGATAAAACCTAAAAATAAAATAAATAAATAAATCTAAAATTAAATAAAATTAAAAATAAGATAAAATAAAAACATAAACTAAAACCTAAACCTAAACCTAAACATTGAAATAAAATAAAATAAAAAATAAAAATTAAACTAAAATAAAATAAATAAAAACCTAAACTAAAATAAAAAGCAAAATAAACCTAAAAATAAAAAACCCAAATAAAATAAAAACTAAATGTAAAATAAAAATAAAATAATCCTAAAATAAAATAAAACAAAAACTAAATAAAAACATAAAACGAAAAAATAAACCTCAGAATAAAGCTTAAAAATAAATAAAAAATAAAACCTAAACCCTAAACTAAAAGAAAACCTAAATCTCAAATAAAAAAATGAAATAAAATAAATCGAAACCTAAACTAAAATAAACTAAACTAAAATAACCCTAAACCCTAAAAACCTAAAAACCTAAGCCTAAACTAAATAAACCTAAAAATAAAATAAATAAACAAACCTGAACATAAATAAAATAAAAATAAGATGAAATAAAAACCTAAGCCTAAACATAAACCTAAACCTAAACCTAAAAACAAATTAAAATAAGAAATAAAAACTAAACTAAAATAAAATTATTAAAATCCTAAACTAAACTAAAAAATAAAATAAACATAAAAATAAAAAACTTAAATAAAAGAAAAACAAAACATAAAACAAAAATAAAATAAACCTAAATTAAAATAAAATAAAAACTATCTAAAAACCTAAATCTAAAAGATAAACATAAAAATAAATAAATAAATAAAACCTAAACCCTAAACTTTAAAAAAAAGCTAAATCTAAAACAAAATAAACCTAAACCAAAATGAAAATAAACTAAACTAAAATAACACTAAACCCTAAACCCTAATCCCTAATCCCTAAACCCTAAACCCTAAAACTTAAACCTAAACTAAATAAAACCTAGAAATAAAATAAATAAATAAATAAACCTAAACCTAAACAAAATAATAAATAAGATAAAATTAAAACCTAAATTAAAACCTAAACTAAACTAAAAATATAAAATAAACCTAAAAATAAAAAACCTAAACTTAAAAAAACCATAAAAAAAAATAAAATAAAAAAAACTAAAACCTAAACAAATAAAATAAACCTAAACCTAAACTAAAATAAACTAAACTAAAATAAATAAAACCAAAACCTTAACCTAAAAAAAAAGTAATCCTAAATTAAATTAAATAAATAAAATTTAAAATAAAGCTAACTAAAAATAAAACCTAAAATAAACCTAAAATAAAACCTAAACCTAAACCTAAAAATAAAAAAAACTTAAACCTTAAAATAAAAATTAAAACCTAAACCTAAAAAATAAAATAAAAATAAAACTAAACTAAAAATTAACCATAAACCTAAACCTAAAATAAAAAATAAACCTAAGCAAAAATAAATAAAACTAACATAAATATACTAAACTAAGTAAAAATAAAATATAAAATAAACAAAAATAAATAAAAAGTAAACTAAATAAACCTAAATCTACCCGTTTACTTAATTTTAAAAAATTAAAAACATTAAAAAAACCCTAACCCTAAATCCTAAAAACCCTAAACTTAAATCCTAAACCCTAAAACAAACCCTAAACCTACAACCCTAAACGCTACCCTAAACCCAAAACACTAAACCCTAAACCCTAAAACCTAAAACTACAACCTTAAACCCTAAACCATAAACCCCAAAATCTAAACCCTAAATGCTAAACTAACCCTAAACATTAAACCCTAATCTTTAAACCCTAAAAACATAAAAACCTAAACCTAAATAACATAAATCAGAAACCTAAACTTAAATAAAATAAAAAAATAAAATAAAATAAAAACTTAATCTGAAACATAAACCAAAACCTAAACTTAGAAATAAATAAAATTTAGAGTAAAACTAATGAGGGTAAACTAAATAATTCCTGGTTTACTTAATTTAAAATAAAAATAAAAGTGAAAAATCTATCCTAAACCCTAAACCCAAACTCACAAACCATAAACCCTAAACCATAAACCCTAAACCCTAAACACTAAACCCTAAGCCCTAAACTAACCCTAAAATATATACCCTAAACCCTAAACCTAATCCTTAAATACTAAAAACCTAAACCTAAACTAAATAAAACATAAAAATAAAATAAATAAAAAAAATATAAAATAAAATAAAAAATATAAAAAACTAAACCTAAACCTAAACATAAACCTATAAATAAAATAAAATAAAAAATAAAAACTAAACTAAAATAATATAAATAAAAACTTAAATTAAACCAAAAAATTAATAGAAAATTAAAATAAAAATTAAAACCTAAATCTAAGAAATAAAATAAAAATAAACTAAACTGAAAAATAAACCTAAACCTAAACCTAAACCAAAAAATAAATAAAAATTAAAATATCTAAATTAAAATAAATAAAATCAAAATAAATAAACTAAATTAAATTAAAATAAAAATAAACCTAAATAAAAATAAAAAATAAAATAAACTAAATAAAAAAATTAATAAAATAAACCTAAACTAACCAATTTACTTATTTAAAAAAATAAAAATTAAAAAAATTAAAAAACCCACCACTAAACCATCCTAAATAAACCACTAAACCTAAACCATAAACTAAACTTGCTAACCCACCCTAAACCCTACCACAACTCAAAAACTACCACCCTAAACCTAACCACAACCCTAAACCCTGCCTCACACTAAACACTAAACCCTAAACTCCCACCCTAAACCTAAACCTTAACCCTAAATAAACCTAAACCTAAATTAAATAAAGAATAAAATAAAATAAATAAAAGACTTAAACCTAAATAAAATAATAAATAAAACCTAAAAACCTAAAATAAAAAAAAAAGAGAAACAAAAATAAAACAAACAAATTAAATAAAACCTAAACTAAATTAAAAATAAACATAAAAACATAAATAAAATAAACTAAACATAAAATAAAATAAAATAAACCTAAAATAAAATAAAATAAAACTAAATAAAAACTAAACCAAAATAAAATAAATAAAACTTAAATCCTAAACTAAAAACTTAAACCTAAAATAAAATAAAATAAACCTAAACCTAAGAAAATAAACTATATTAAAATAAACCCTAAACCAAAAACTAACCATAAACCCTTAACCCCAAAAACCTAAACCTAAACTAAATAAAACCTAAAAATAAAATAAAGAAATAAACCTAAACCTAAATAAAATAAAATAAAAGACAAAATAAAAACCTAAACTAAAACCTAAACCTAAACCTAAACCTAAAAATAGAATAAAATAAAAAATACAAACTAAACAAAAAATAAAATAAACGAAAAACTAAACTAAACTAAAAAAATAAAATAAACCTAAAAATCAAAAAACTTAAATAAAATAAAAACTAAACCCAAAACAAAAATAAAATATTCCAAAAATAAATTAAAATAAAAATTAAATAAAAACCTAAACTTAAAAAACCCTAAAAATAAATAAAAGCATAAACCTTGGATAAAATTGTAAACTTAAAATAAATAAAATAAACTTAAACAAAATAAATAAACCGACCTAAACCTAAACCAAATCCTAAACTAAATAAAATAAAATAAAATAAAATAAACCTAAACTAAAAAATAAAACCTAAAATAAACTTAAAATAAAACCTAAAATTAAACCTAACCCTAAAACCTATACCCTAAATCCTAAATCCTAAACTGCCCTAAACTTACAACCCTAAACTGCCCTACTACCCTCCTACCTAAACCCTAAACCCTACCCCACCTTAAACCCTGACCCTCCACTCAAACCCCTAAACCACCTCTAAACCTGCAGTTCTCTATCCACCTCTAAACCTAAATGCTTCCCCCCCTCCCTAAAACTAAACCATCCTCAACCTAAAACATAAAACCTAAACCTAAAATAAATAAACCGGTGAAACATAACCCCACTCGCCGATGCTCTTTGGCGTTCAGTGTTCCTTTCCTTTTCCTTGCGGCTTGGCCGTGTTTCGACCATTCCCGATCATTCCTTCTAGATTTCTGCCCTCGGTTGGCTGCTTATGTGGGTTTCCCTTGATCTTACAATGGCGGAAGCGCCGCTTTCCGTGCAGCTGAGCTCTTCAAACTTGGAGGCATCTACGGCTACCAATTTTTAAGGTAATATCGATCCGACTCCAGCCGTTACTGTGCCTACTGTTAAGTCCTTCAAGGACATTTTATCTAGTAAGAACACTTGCTCTAATGCTTCGGTCAATTTAATCTCAACTTCTTTTCATGGAATGCCAGCTATAATGTGCTCGGATCTTGATGTGGAAAAGCTGGCAAGCCCTTTGAATTTTAATTAGTTGGTAAATTTTCATTACGTCGCCCAACTCTTGAAAGCATCTGATCTTTCTTTCATAGCCTAAAGCTCTCGAGTGTATTTACTATTGGATTGATTGATCCTAGACATATCCTTATTCAGCTATCTAATGATTTAGACTACTCAAGAGTCTTTGCTTGTCACTCTTACTTTGTGTACAATTGTCAAATGAGGCTTTTGAAATGGTCTCCTCTATTTGATGTCAAAGAGGAGTCCCTAATTGTTTCTTTATGGCTAGCTTTTCCAAACATGAGGATACAATACGTTACCCATCAAGTCCTATTTTCGGTTGGGGCTCTCTTTGGTAGGCCCCTTCAAATAGATCAAGCCACCGCCGTGAGATCATGACCATCAGTTGTTCATATTTTGGTTGAGATTGATATTACCAAAAAGTACCCTAAAGAAATTTGGATCAGTTCAAAAAAATTTGGGTATAATCAAAAAGTGGAATTTGAAAATTTCCTTATTTTTTGCACACATTGTAAGATCCTTGGTCATGATCACTCTGAATGCTTTGGGTTACACTCTAATCTTAAAAAGAAAAATTGCTTGATCCTAATCCCTCTCTAACAAATGAAAAAAACAATAAGTTCACTTATGTGCCTAAAGTTACTCAAAATGGAACTCACCCTACCCCTCTCCTTTATTACCTGATTTGCCTATTGGAGAACAATCTGAACTTGATAAAAATAATGATATTGAGGTTTTTGAGGAAACTAATGATAACTTACCTAACATTTCTTCTACTTGTAATAACTTGGCACCTCAAGACAATCCCTTGACTCATATGAATCATAATGGTGATTTGAATGGGAACCTCAAGTTGGATCAAAACCTCAAAACTAATTCTAGAATTGTTCTGAAACATTTTGATAATTTGGTGATGGATCAAAATCTGAATAGTACTCATGGAAATGAAAATGAATTTTGTGCTATTAATGGTGCCACAACCTCTCCTTCTATTACCCTACAGAGTGATACACATGCTAACCCTATTTCTCAACCTAACTCGATCAAGATGGGAAATCAACATTAGGAATGCTTTGACAGATACTGGACCTATTCTAAATATCACAAATCACTCTCTTTCAGATGGAGATACTTTGTACATAGATAGGCCTTTTCAAACTGTTATTAAAAAAAATCTCTTAAAGCTATAATGTTCACTAATAGCTCCACTAGAACCACTCGATCTTCTCTAACTTCCCATAAATAATTGTTTCATGTTTCTCTTCTTCTTTTTTTTCATTTTTTCAGTTATCTCTTCTCTTTTCTTTCAACTTATTACGATCAATTTTCTTATTTGGAATGTTCAGGGTATTGGGACTCTCACTGTTTGCAATCATATTAAAAGCCTTTGTCATACACAGAACATAGCCGTACTTGTTGTTATTTAGCTATTCATTCACTCTTCTAAGATTACCCATGTTTCTAAAACACTAGACTTTCAAAATTTCTTTTATAATATTAGTAATAAAATTTGGTATTTTTAGAATAATTTAATCAACATTTCTATCCTTGATGATCTCCAACAATTAGTTAATGTTCAAATCTCATTGGGTGAATTTTATGCTCTTGGTTCTTTTATCTATGCATCTTGTAATAGAGCTAGTAGGAACATCCTTTGGGATCAATTAAGAACTTTTGCCTCCTCGATCAATAAACCTTGGTTGGTTGGGGGTGATTTCAACACTATTATCGCTTCCTCGAAAAGAAGGGGAGGTTGCTCTCCTAACATCCACTCCATGGAAGATTTTTCTAATATGATTCTTGACTGCAATCTAATTGATATTAGTTTTTCTGGCTCTGACTATACGTGGCATAACTCTAGACTCTGGAAGCGGGTTGATAGGACCCTCTTTAATTCCATTTGGATCAATCAATGGCCCATCACTTCTGTTGAGTATTTGAGCAGAACTTTGTCTGACCATGCTCCACTATTGATCTCCATCAAAACTCCTTACAGTACTATATCCTACCCCACTCCTTTTAGATTCCAAAATATGTGGACCCAACATAGTGATTTCTTTAATGTTGTTTCCACTAATTGGATGGTCACTATTCACCCAAAAAATTCCATTAAAGGCATGATTCAGCTTTGGCTTAAGCTTAAAAGACTAAAATAAAACCTAAATTGGTGGAACAAGCACCATTTTAAAAATCTTTTTGCCAATCTAAAAAATATGGAACAATTAGTTTGCTCCCTTGAAGATGATGTGTTAACTAACCCTAGTAAGCTTGATGAGTTGAACACTGCTAAAGATAACTTGATTAATTATTAGAATATGGAGGAAACCTACTGGCGGCAAAGGCCACTAGCAAACATATTACTGATGGTGACAGAAATACAAGGTATTTCCATGCTCTTTTCAAAAAAAGGAAAGCCTTAAACTCTATTCAAAAAATCAAAAATATTAGCGGTATTTGGATCAGCGATAATAATGAAATTAAAGATTCATTCAACATTTTCAAAATTTATTAAACAATAACCTAACTTAGAACCCCTCTCCACTCACCTCTCTATGATTACTAATGATGAAAACCATTTACTCACTTTACATCCTACGAAAATTGATATTAGTAGTACTCTCAATAGCATGAACACTGACTCTATTGTTGGCCTTGATGGCTACATGACTCATTTCTTTCAGCATTGTTGGCCTATTATTAATTCTGACCTTGTTGATGCTGTTGTTGATTTCTTTGATGACAACTCTTTACCTAGATACTTTTCTAGCACTTTCATTGTTCTCATTCCCAAAACTAATAAACCTATACTTGGGGAGATTTTAGACCTATCAGCCTTTGCACCTTCTTTCAAAAACTCATTGTTAAATTAATTAATAATAGGATAAGTCCACTGCTCCCTAAAATTATTTCTCCTAACCAAACTGGCTTTGTTAAAAGTAGAGCTATATCCGACAATATCTTTCTAGCCCTGGTTCATGACCTTGATGTTCTATTAGAGGTGGCAACATCCTCTTCAAATTGGACATCTCTAAAGCTTTGATAACCTCTCTTGGGATTTCCTCTTTCAAATTTTCCATTTGTTTGGGTTTTCGATAATTTCATCCCTCATCAAAAATTGTATTACCAATGTTTGGTTCTCTGTTATCATGAATGGTGAGTCCCGTGGTTTCTTTACTTCGAGGCATGGCTTAAGACAAGGAGACCCCTTTCACCCTCTCTTTTTATTATTGCTGTTGAATATCTTTCAAGGAGCCTGAATGATCTTTTCTACAAAAATCCTTCCATATTTTTTAAAACTAAATGTGGTCTTCCTGTCTCTCATCTTAGTTTTGCTGATGACTTTATAACCTTTTGCATTGCCTCTATTCGGCACATTAAAACTATTAAGAGCCTTCTAAATAAATTTGGGAATGAAAGTGGTCTCTTTCTCAATGAATAAAAATGTTGTTTCATTCCTTTTTCTAAAATCCCTTCTAATAGGATCAATCAAATTTTGAGAATTACTAATTTTTAGCAATATCAACTTCCCATTAATTATCTTGGGGCTCCGCTTTTTAAAGGTCAGAAAAGATCTCATCTTTTTGATGATCTAATCCAGAAAATCTATAATAAAATTTCTATTTGGGAATTCCGTTTACTCTATTTTGGTGGTAGGCTCACTTTGATTAAGAGCACTCTTAACTCCATGCCTTTATATCTCCTCCAAACCATTGTGCCGACCATTTCTATCATTAATAGAATTGAGCGCCTCATTAACAAATTTTTCTAGGGCTCTAATAACTCCTCTAAAAGAATGCATTGGACCTCTTGGTTTAAAAGTTGTGGCACCCTGAAGGTGGCCTTGGATGTAAGCCAATCAAAGAAGCTATCCGCTTTTCCTATAAGCTTTGGTGGAATTTTAGGAGTAATAATAGTCTTTGGGATAATTTCATGATTAAATATTGCCAGGGTAAGCACCCCCCTCATTTGTCCCTATAAAGCAGGAGACTCTCCTATTTGGAAAAGACTTTTTTCCGTCAATTGGGATGCAAAATCCTTAGTTTTTTGGGGGATTAACTATGGCTCCTCCTACTTTTGGCAAGATAATTGGATTGGATGTGGGTCCATTGACGACTTACTTTCCACCCATTCCACTGCCGCTATTAAAGTGAAATCTTTTCGGTAGAATAATATGTGGAACATTAGTAAGCTTATTGATTATATTCCTTCCTTTCTCTTAAACAAGCTTACTACTATTCCTATCATTCCTACCAATCAAGACCATCCTTTTAATCTCACATAATGGTGATTTCAACTTTAAAAATGTTTAGATTCACATTAAAGAAACTCATGATTTTTCCAATGTGTTTCTCAAACTTTGGAACAATAATATCCCTACTTCTTACTCTATTCTTACTTGGCATATTTTGAAAAACTTCATCCTTGTGGACTCCTTGTTGTGGGGTAAAGCTTTTCAATTACCTTCAAAATGTCAATGATATTTTCACACTGAGAATGCGAATCATGTTTTTGTTAACGGGGCCATTGCTTCTAAACTTTGGATTTGGTATGATGACCTCTTTAACATTGTCATTTTCAATGGCTCCTTAAATTTATACCAACTTCTTGAAGTTTATTTTGACAACACTATTAAAGGACACATTAAAGTCATAACTACTATCACTCTTATTTGGTTCATATGGATGGACCAAAATGATGCAAAACATCATGAGATCCTTATGAATCACATGAGGATAATTGCTAAAACTAAAAAAAAATCTGTGACTTGTTTAATGCTAATTTAATTAAATGCAAACAATTCAAAGGTTACAAATTTATGGCTAATAAACTAGGTTTTAACTTGTCAGATCACCACATCTGTAAAGATGACAAGATTGTTTTTTGGGTAAAACCTCATGCTAACACTATTAAAGTTAACACTGATGGCTCTGTCTCTCATAAAGGTTCAGGCTGTGGTGGTATTTTCAGAAATCTTAATGGAAAAGTCCTATGTGCCTTTGCTTACCCCCTTAATCCCTACTTTGTTCCCTTTGCTAAGCTCATGGTAGTGTACAAAGCTCTTGAGATTTGCCTTCAAAAAGGTTGGCTCAATATTTGGATTGAGGTGGATGCCCTTCTACTGATTGATCTCTTGACTTCCACCAAAATGGGAAATACTGAATTGTACTACCTTCTTAAGCAAACTAGAACTCTCCTTGCCCAACTCTACTTTAAAATCACTCATGTATGGAATGAGGGTAATGCATGTGATGATTATTTAGCCAATCTAGGTGCTAGATTGGATGGAATAAAATTCTTTGATTAACTAACCCTTCCTAAACATTTGCATGGCTTGGTTAATCTGGACAATACTGGGTTTCCTTATCTTAGAAATTAATCTAACCTATTGGATTCATGCTTCAATACCTCTTTTATTGCATGATCATTTTCTATTTCCGTTGTTATTTCTTTGGTCTTTCGATGCATCAACCGATATCCCTTGATGTTTACTTGTTGATCTCTGTGGCACGCCGTTGGTTTAATTGTCTTAGCTTTTGGGAGCTTACTACTACTATTTTTTAATGTTAATGGGCCGCTTATTTTGAATTTGTCGATGCATCATCATATATTACTCCTTCGGTCCTTTGATGAGCTAAGTGGAATCTACTGTTGGTTTAATTATCCCAACCTTGTTTGGGGTCTTGCTATTTTTGGATGCAACATCTATGTTAAAGGTTTAATTATTGACTGTTGGGCTTTTGGGCCCTTTGTCCAGAAGGCTGGTCTTGGAGTTGGTTTAATGTATTTGTTGAATGTATATGCTAACCCCAGCTTACATACCTGTAAGGAAAGAAAATGCAATACCTTTGTTATTATTAATGGTTCCTTGTAGGTTTGGTATTGTTTAATGAATTCCTTTCAGTCTGATTTCTCTGAGGAGGGTAGTTCTGCTGCTAGCCTGATTTCTTTAAAGGATTTCATTGATAATACCCTTTTGAACCCTTATGGTAGCTCTGTTGCCCCACTGCTTTTTATTGGCTTATCCTATGGTTGCAATAATTGTAGTGTTTTTTTTAACCTATGGTTGTTGGATTTTTGGATTCACTGTCGTGCTGGCTAACCTTTTATTTGTTAGCTATTTGTTGCCTAGTGTTCTTCTGATTGTCTTTGTTGTTCTCATCCATGCTGCTGCTGATCAATTAATCTATTATTTTTTACCTTTTGGCTCTATTAAAATTGTGCATATCCAGCTTGTTGGTAATTACTATCCTGGATGTTGGCTGATCTGGATTATTACTCCTCAAGCTGCTTCTGGGTTTTGTTTTATTTTGTTCAGTTGGCCTCTATTGTAGACTGCAAGATGGCTTTTGTTTTCGCTTGACTATTTCTTATCTCTCATTTTCTAAATGTTTGTGTTAAAACTGGATGTCGCTATTTTCACCCGCTTTTTTACATCTTCCCTAGTCTTGGCCGACCTCTTCCTTAACTATCTAGGATTTAACTTATGCATTGTATAATTTGAATGGTTGGTTTTATGGCCCAACTTGCGTTATTTTCTTTCTTGGTTGTTGGATGGTGGATCATTGAGTCTTTTATCCAGTCACAGGGGTTGTTTATCTGGTTCAATAGGGTGTTGTTGGTGTTGTCTTGCTGATTATTTTGCCCAACCTCATATTCCCAATCTGCCAAGAGAGATTTTGCAATTTCTTGTTCAATTTTATTAATTCCTTGCAGGTTTGGATTTCCTTTATGGCTTCTCAGTTTGCCTTTAATGTGGTTATGGGTTTACTAGCTTAATCATCTTATCCGGAAGGTTTTTTCATTGATTATCTTTGAACCCTTTATGTTGCTACTTTTCATCTCTATTTTTATTGAATTTTATATGGTGGGTGTAATTTTTGTTTTATTGCTACCATTGGCTTTTGGATTTTAGGGTCCTTTGTCAAGCAGGTTATCTTTGTGGTTATTATCTATTTCTTGCCTTTTATACAGAACCCTATGATTTTCCATCTGATTATTTGGATCTTTACATATGCTCTATTTACTCTGAATGGGTAGACTTTTGGCCAGCCTCTTGGTAATTACTATCTGGGTTGTTGGCTGAACTGGATTAATACTCTACATGTTATTTCTGGGGTTTTGGTTTGTTTGGTTCAGCAAGCCTCTAATGAAGTTGTTGACTGCTTGGTGGCTTTTTATTTAAATCTCCTTATTGGTTTATTATATGCTTATCATCTGAATTCTATGGACTACTTTATCTATTGCTCTTTTCTCCATCTTCTTTCAGTTAAACTTGTATCTATTGCACTTTATTACGAATGGTGCCTAGTGGGTTTTCATTATCTTGGCTTTTTTTTGTCTTGGATATTTGCTATCCTTGTTTCTCGGGATTCCAATGTAGGACTTTAGGGTCCTATGTTCAGCAAGTTATTTTTGACTTTGATGTTCTGATTATTTTTGGTCATTGGTGTCTGGGCTGCTACGCTTTCGATCCATATTTTTATGCTCTATCTACTTGGTTACTCACTATTGCAATGTCTACTCTGATTGAGAGGTTCTATGGCCATCTTGTTGTCCCTTGTTGTCTTGGTTGTTACTGTCTTGGCTATTTTTTGTCTTGGTTATCTGCTGTCTTATTTTTTTGGATTCTAATGAGGACCCTAATTTGAATCCCATTTTGATTTATCCTCTGGTGGGTTCCAATGTTGCACTAACTGTTTTGTTGTTGGGGTTGGCTTTCTGATTTCCCTTGCTATTTGTGTCTGGGATGATGTTCATTTCCTGATAGATGTGATCTACATTAACTACTGATGTTTCTATTCCCATTTGGGTTCAGTTAGGCTTGTGCTACTATCTCCTTGGAATGCAATGCCTATTTTGAATGGGTGGTACTATGGACAGCTGCCTTTTGCTGTCTTGGTTGTTTGTTGATCTGGATTATCCGACTTTTTGTCCTGCAAGCTGCTACTGGAGCTGTAGTTCTAACTATCTTTATTTGGTGCTATTTTTGGTATTGGGTTATGTTGTCTTCCTTTACAATTGCTTTTGGTCAACTACTGATATGGATATTAATAAGGGGTTTGTTCACATCTGCATTCATTATTATGATTAGGCTCATTTTCTGGACTTTACTTCTAGGTACTCGAAAGATTCATATATATATCATATGTTTGATGGTGTTACTTATAGGCTCATCGACTTGCTTAGCGAGATTTAGCCTCTTCTGTATTTTCTTGTGGATGGTTTTATCTTTGGCTTATTTGATATGTATAAGTATCCTCATGTCGGGTGACTATATTGATGATACATTTCGCATGGGACCCTTATCTTTCGCCCTTTGCAATTTTCCTCTTTATATTATATATAGTTTTGTTTAGGTTTTGCGGTAATAAAGCCCATAAGACTTTCAACATCATTTCTATCTTCAGTTTGTTGGCTATGATGGCTATGATGATTTCACTCCCTTTTGGTTTGGTTGTAGCTCTTGTGATGTAACCCTTCTGCTGAAGTTTGGATGTGCATATTTGCATTTGCCCTAACTTGGTGTGATTGAGCCTGAGCCTCCTCTATCACAATTCTTTATTATCATTCTCAGATTATTCTATTTTTAGTTATCATTATGTATGTATTACCTTACCTGCTCTATTTTCTTTTCGTTTACATTACCGCAGGTGCTTCTCTCTTGTCCTCTTGTAGGTTTGCTCCATAGTGTCATGCATTCTCACGTCGTGCAGAGCATTGGCCCTAATCTTCCTTTGGCTTTTTATGTTAATCTTTTGTATCTTTTGATTGTTTTAATGTCTTCTTTTGCTTTTGGTTGTACTTAGATATGGATCTACTCCTTAGGCTGATTGTAGCTCTTTGAGTGGTTAGGTTTATCCCCTTTAAGGACCTTGTAACCCTCTTTTTGTGGCAATAAAATACCCCCTACATGGGGTTTCTCTAAAAAAACATAAAATAAATAAATAAATAAATAAAACCTAAACCTAAATAAAATAAAATAAAAAATAAAATAAAAATCTAAATTGTAACATAAACCTAAACCTAAACTTAGAAATAAATAAAAAATAAAAAATAAAAAATAAAAAGATAAACTAAATAAACTAAATAATCCTAAACCTAACAATTTACTTAATTTAAAAAAAAAATAAAAAATAAAAAAGTGAAAAAAATCCTAACACTAAACCCTAAACCCTAACCCTAAAAACCCTAAAGCATAAACCCTAAACTCAAAAAATCACCCTAAACCCTAAAACCTAACCTAAACCCTAAACTTTAAAACCCTAAATCCCAAATCCTAAACCATAAACACTAAATACTAAACCCTAAATTAACTCTAAATAATCTTTAAACCCTAAAAAAAAAACTAGACTTAAACCTAAACCTAAATAAAATAAAAAAAAAAATAAATAAAATAAAATAAACCTAAATAAATAAAATAAAATAAAATAAAATAAAACTAAACTAAAACTTAAACCTAAACCTAAACTATAAATAAAATAAAATAAAATAAAAAACTAAACTAGAATAAAATAAATAAAACCTAAACTAAACTAAAAAATAAAATAAACCTAAAATAGAAAACCTAAATAAAACAAAAATAAACATAAAATAAAATAAAACACATACCTAAAAAATAAACCTAAAATTAAACTTAAAATAAATAAAAAAAAATAAAACCTAAAGCTAAAATAAAATAAAATAATCCCAAACCTAAAGTAAAATAACCTTAAATCCTAAACCATGAAAACCTAAAAACTTAAACCTAAACTAATTAAAACTAAAAATAAAATAAATAAATAAATTGAAAACTAAATAAAATAAAAAATAAAATAAAATGAAAGCCTAAACTAAATCCTAAAACAAAACTTAAACTTAGAAATAAAATAAAATAAAAAACAAAAACTAAGCTAAAAAATAAAATAAACCTAAAATAAAAAACCCAAATAAAATAAAAAGCTAAATAATAAATAAAAATAAAATAATCTTAAAATAAAATCCTAAAAAATAAAATAAATAAACCTAAATAAAATAAAAATAAGATAAAATAAACAAATAAACCTAAACCTAAACCTAAAATTAAAACAAAATGAGAAAAAAAACTAAAATAAAATAAAATTATTAAAACCTAAACTAAACTAAAAAATAAAATAAACCTAAAAAAGCTTAAATAAAATAAAAAATAAACATAAAATAAAAAAATAAACCTAAAATAAAATAAAATAAAAACTAAATAAAAACCTAAACCTGAAAGATAAACCTAAAAATAAATAATAAATAAAATCTAAATGCTAAACTTTAAAACAAAAACCTAAACCTAAAATAAAATAAAATTAACAAAATAAAATAAACCTAATCCTAATAAAAATAAAATAAACTAAAATAACCCTAAACTACCCTAAACTAACCTTAAGCACTAAACACTAAACACTAAAAACCTAAACCTAAACTAAATAAAACATAAAAATATAATAAATAAATAAATAAACCTAAGCCTAAACAAAATAAAAAACAAGATAAAATAAAAACCTAAACCTAAACCTAATCCTAAAAATAAAATAAAATAAAAAATATAAATTAAACAAAAAATAAAATAAAAAAACCTAAACTAAACTAAATATATAAAATAAACCTAAAAATAAAAAAAACATAAAGAAAATAAAAATTAAACCTAAAATAAATATAAAATAAACCTAAAATAAAACAAAATAAAATAAAATAAAACCTAAAAAAACTAGAATAAATAAAAAATAAAACCTAAACCTTAAACTAAAAAAAATCCTAAACCTAAAATAGAAATAAAATAAACCTAAACCTAAACTAAAATAAACTAAACTAAAATAAATAAAACCTAAACCTAAACCTAAAAAAAACTAATCCTAAACTAAATAAAATAAAATAAAATAAAATAAAATAAAATAAACTAAACCTAAATTAAAAAAATAAAATTGAAAAATAAGCCTAAAATAAAACATAAAGCTTAAACCTAAAAATAAAATAAAATTAAACCAAAACCTAAAATAAAAAAATAAAACCTAAACCTAAAAATAAAATAAAAATAAAATAAACTAAAAATAAACTTAAACCTAAACCTAAAAATAAACTAAAATAAAACCTAAACTAAAATAAATCTAAATAAAATAATACTAAACTAAATATAAATATAAAATAAACCTAAATAAAAAAACTAAAATAAATAAAATAATTAAATAAACATAAACTTGCGGTTTGAATTTAAAAAAATTTAAAGAACCACTGACCTAACTAAACCTAAACCCTAAAATCTACTTTGGATCCTAAACCCTAAATCTAAACCCAGGTAACCTCAAACCTGACACAAAATGTTGCCCCAAACCAAACCCTGTAACAAAGCCTAAACCATGAACCCTAAAAGCCTAAACCCTAAACCCTAAACCCTAAAACCTAAAACCTACAACCCTAAACCCAAAACCCAAAACCCCAAACTTTGAGCCCTAAATGTTAAACTCTAAAATCAACCCTAAACACTAATTCCTACCTTAGCAAAAAACATAAAAAACCTAAACTAAATAAAACCTAAACTTGGATAAAGATAAAATAATAAAATAAAATAAAACCTAAACTTACTAATAAGATAAAAATAAAAATAAAAACTAAACTAAAGGTAAACTAAAATAACTAAAATGATCTCCTGCTTTACTTGATTTAAAGATAAAGAAAGGATAAAATTAAAACCATGACACTAAACCAAAACTCACCCTAAACCCTAAAGACCACAACCCTAAACAACCAGCCAGGCCTAACCAGCCACCCTAAACTGGGCTTTAAACTACACTGGGCCTAAAACACACTTAGGCCTAAACCAACTGAACCACCCTAAACCCTAATCTTGACCCACCTTAATGAGCTTAAATAAACCTAAAAGAAAATAAATAAAATAACTAAACCTAAATAAAATAAAATAATAAATAAAATAAATAAACTAAACTAACTAAACATATAAATAAAACCTAAACTAAACTAAAACCTAATAAAATTAAAACTGGACATAAATAAAATAAAAACTAAATATTCTAAACTAAAATATAACTTAAAATAAATAAAAATAAAACCTAAACCATAAACTAAAAAATCCAAAACCTAAAATAAAATAAAATAAACCTAAACCTAAACTAAAATAACCCTAAACCCTAAACCCTAAAAACCTAAAAACTTAAACCTAAACTAAATAAAACCAAAATAAAATAAATAAATAAATAAAATATAAAAAATAAGATAAAATAAAACTAAAACCTAAACTTAAACCTAAAGCAAGAAAAAATAAAAAATAAAACTAAAATAAAATAAAATAAATAAAATAATAAACTAAAAATAAAATAAAACCTAAAAATAAAAAAACAAAATAAAAAAACATAAAATAAAATAAAATAATCCTAAAATAAAATTAAACAAAACTAAATAAAACCTAAACCTAAAATAAAACCTAAAATAAATAAATAAATAAAACAAACACTAAACTAAAAAAACCTAAATCAAATAAAAAAAATAAATGAAATAAAATAAACCTAAACCAAAACTAAAATAAACTATACTAAAATAATCCTAAAAACAAAACTGGCTAAACTAAATAAAACCTAAAAATAAAATAAATAAATAAACCTCAAATAAAAATAAAATAAGCAAGAATAGAGACCTAAACCTAAACCTAAACCTAAAATTAAAATAAAAAAACTAAACTAAAATAAAATTATTAAAAACCTAAACTAAACTAAAAATTAAAATAAAAACTAAACCTAAAATAAAATTAAAATAAACCTAAACTTAAACTAAATAAACTAAACTAAAATAAATAAAATAAACCTAAACCTAAAATAAACTAAACATAAAACTTAAACTAAAATAAATAAAATAAAATAAAAAAATAAAAAAATAAAACCTAAAACCTAAACTAAAAAAAATGAAATAAAAAACTTAAACCTAAAAAATAAGAAATAAAACCTAAACCTAAAAAAAAATAAAATGAAACTAAACTAAAAAATAAACCTAAACCAAAACTTAAACCTAAAAATAAAAAAATAAAATAAAAATAAACTAAAATAAATAAACTAGCTAAATAATAATAAAATAAACATAAATAAAAATGAAAAATTAAATAAATTAAAATTAATGATAAATAAACTATAAACCTAAACTTGGTGATTTACTTAATTTTAAATACATTAAAAAATTTTAACAATTGATAAACCTAAACCCTAAAACTAAACCCTACAAAATCTTAAACCATAAATCCTAAACTCTAAACCCAAAATCCTAAACCCAAAATCCTAAAACTAACCCTAAACCCTAAACCCTAAACCCTAAACCCTAAACCTTAAACCCTAAACCAACCCAAACCCTAAACACCCACCTAAACCACTAAACCCTAAAATATAACTTAAAAATAAATAAAAATATAATGCTAAACCCTAAACTAAAAAAAATGTGAACACAAATAAAATAAAATAAAATAAACATAAACCTAAACTAAAATAAACTAAATTAAAATAACCCTAAATCTTAACTAAACTAACAACCACAAAACCAAAAATAAAATAAATAAATAAATAAACCTAAACCTAAATAAAAAATAAAATAAATTTAAAAACCTAAACTAAAACCTAAACCTAAACCTAAACCTAAAATGAACTAAATAAATAACCTAAAATAAAATAAATAAAACTAAAATAGTATAATAAACTAAATATAAATAAAATAAACCTAAATAAAACAAAATAAAATAAACTAAATAAACATAAACATACCGTTTGTAATTTAAAATAATTTAAAATTTTAAAAACCCTAACCCTAAACCTAAATTCTAAACCCTAAACTAACCCTAACTGAACAAACCTAAACCCCCAAACTCTAAACCCTAAATGCTAGTAACCCTAAACCCTTTCCTAAACCTAAACCTAAAACATAAAAACCTAAACCTAAACTAAATGAAAGCTAAACCTAAATTAAATAAAAATACAAAATAAAATAAAAACCTTTTTCCAACATTATCTTAAACCTAAACTTAGAAATAAGATAAAATAAAAAATAAAACATAAATTAAAAGTTAAAATAAATAAACTAAATAATCCTAAACTAAATGGTTTACATAATTAAAAAAATAAAAGTAAAAAGTAAAAAAAAATCCTAACTCAAACCCAACCCTAAATCCAAACTCCTAAACCCTAAGCTAGAACTAAAACCTAAACCCTAAACCCTAAACCCTACCCAAACCCTAAACCCTAATCCTAAAAAAACCCAAATGGACCACAACTAACCTACCACAAACTACCATACCACATCCTTAACCACAAAAACCTAAAGACCTAAACTAAACTAAATAAACCTAAAGAAAATAAATAAATAACTAAACAAAATAAAATAAATAGATAAAATAAAATAAAACCAAAACTAAAACCTAAAGCAAACCTATAAATAAAACCTAAATAAAACTAAAAAAATAAAATAAACCTAAATAAAAAAAAATTAAACATAAAATAAAATAAAAACTAAATAAAAACCTAAACCTAAAAATTAAACTTAAAATAAATAAAACATAAAACCTAAACCCTAAACTAAAACCAAAACATAAAATAAATAGTAAAATAAATAAAATAAAATAAAATTAAACCTAAACTAAAATAACCTAAACCCTAAACCCTAAAAAAGCTCGAAAGACCAAAAGGTTAAGCGATTAAACTAAAATTAAATAAATAAAATAAGATAATAAATAAAACCTAAACTAAAGATAAACCTAAACTAAACCTAGAAATAAAATAAAAAAAATAAAACTAAAAATAAAATAAAATAAATAAAAAAACTAAACTAAAAAAAAATAAAATAAACCTAGAGTAAAAAAATGAAGTAAAACTAAATGTAAAATAAAAAAAAAATATCAAAATAAAATAGAACAAAACTAAATAAAAACTTAAACCTAAAAAATAAACCTAAAAATAAAACTTAAAAATAAATAATAAAAAATAAAACCTAAACACTATACTAAAACAAGCCTAAATCTCAAATAAAAAAATAAATGAAAAAAAATAAACATAAACCTAAACTAAAATAACCCTAAACCCTAAAACCTAAACATAAAATAAATAAATAAACCAAAACCTAAATAAAATAAAAAATAAGATAAAATAAAAACCTAAACTTAAAAAAAAAAAACTAAATAAAACTAACAATAACTAAATAATAATAAAACTAATAATAATAATAAAAATAATAATAACTAATAATAAATTAATTAAAAAATAACTAACTAATAATAATAGCTAATAAACCTAATAATAACTAAACTAAAACTAACTAATAATAACTAAACTAATAATAAAAAAACTAAATAAAAACTAAAAAAACTATTAACTAATAACTAATAATTAATAAATAATAATAAAAATAATTAACTAACTAAATAACTAACCTAATACTAATAATAATTAATAATAAAAGCTATAATAAAACTAATAAAACTAATTAAAACCATAACTAATTAAAACTAATAATAACTAATAATAACTAAAATAACTAATTAATAAAACTAATAATAAATAATAATAATAACTAATAACTAATAACTAATAACTAATAACTAATAACTAAATAACTAAACAAATTATAATAATAACTAACTAATAATAAAATTACTAAAATTAATACCTAAAATAACTTCAATAAAATAAATAACTTATTAATAATAATAATAATAGTAATAACTAAAAAAACTAATTAAAAACTAATAATAGCTAATTAATAATAACTAATAATAATATAATAACTAACTAATAAACCTAATAACTAATAATTACTAAACTAATAAACTAAATAACTAATAACTAATAAAATAATAACTACTAAACTAATAACTAAAACTAACTAAATAATAATAATAACTAAAACTAATGATAATAAAATAAGTAATAAAACTAAAAAACTAGCTAATAATAAACTAAATAACTAAACTAATAAAACTAAACTAATAACTAATAACTAGAACTAATAAACTAATAAATAAACTAAAAAAAATAAATATCTAATAAACTAATAATAACTAAATAATAAAACTAATAACTAATGATGATAAAAACTACTAATAATTACTAACTAATACTAATAACTAATAATTACTAACTTAACTAATTAATAACTAATAATAAATGATAAATAATAACTAGTAACTAACTAATAAAACTCATAATAAATAAATAAATAATTAATAATAATTAATAATAAAAAACTAACTAAAAAACCTAATAACTAATAATAAATAAATATAACTAATTATGATAGCTATCTATTAAAACACTAAATAATAACTAATAATAACTAAATAAACTAATAAACTAACTAATTAATAATAACTATTAACTAAAACTAATAATAATAATAAAACTACTAATAACTAATAACTAATAATTAACTAATAAACTAATAACTAATAATAATAACTAATAATAAACTAATTAATAATAACTAACTAATAACTAAATAATAACTAACTAACCTAAAACTAAAAAACTATAATAAAATAACTACAATAATAACTAATAATAATAAACTAATAAAAAAAAAACTAAAAATAAAAATAGTAACTAAAACTAATAACTAAATAACTAATAATAACTAAACTAATAACTAAACTAATAAACTAATAACCTAAACTAATAATTAATAACTAATAAAACTAATAACTAATAACTAACTAAACTAATAACCTAAATAACTAAATTAATAATAACTAATACTAAAACTAAATAATAATAAATACCATAAAACTAAACTAAATAAAACTAATAAACTAATAATAATAACTAAAAACTAATAACTAAATAACTAATAATAAAACTAATAATAAATAATAATAAATAACTAATAAAACTAAAAACTAATAACATAATAATATTAATAACTAACTAATAATAACTAAATAACTAAACTAAATCTAATAAAAATCTAAAAAATAATAAAACTAAAACTAAATAATAATAAACTAACTAACTAATAAAACTAAACTAAAAAACTAATAAACTAATAAAAACTAAATAAACTAACTAATATTAACTAATAAATATTAACTAATAATAAAAAATAAAACTAATAAATACTAACTAACTAATAACTAAATAGTAATTAAATAATAAATGAATAACTAACTAATAATAATAAAATTAAAATAAATAATAATAATAATTATTAATAAACTAAATAATTAATAAATAATAAAAAATAACTAATAATAAAACTAACTAAACTAATATAATAAAAACTAAAAATAAAACTAATTAATAAAACTAACTAATAATTAATAATTAATAAATAATCATAACTAAATAAATAACTAAGCTAATAATTAACTAATAAATAAACTAATAAAACTATTAACTAATAATAATAAACATAAAATAACTAAACTAATAGAACTAATAACTAACTAATAACTAAACTAAACCTAATAATAACTAAAATTAATAGTAATAACTAATAACTAAAATTAATAACTAATAAAGAAAATAATAATAACTAATAACTAATAAAACTAAAATAACTAACTAACTAAACTAAACTAACTAATAAATAGATAACTAAAACTAATAATAACTAACTAAACTAATAAAAACTAACTAATAAAACTAAACTAATAATAAATAACTAACTAATAACTAATAATAATAAATTAAATAAAATAATATCTCATAAAACTAACTAATAATAATAACTAAAAACCTAACTAATAAATAAATAATAAAAAGCTAATAATAACCTAAAAAACTAATAATAATAACAAAACTAAAAATAATAATAAATATACTAATAAACTAATTACTAATAATAATAACTAGATATAATAATGAAACTAATAAAAACTAAACAATAACTAATAATAAAATTAATAAAACTAATATAATAATAACTAAACTAATAAACTAAAACTAATAAACTAATAAACTAATAAAAGAGAACTAAAATAATAAACTAATAATAATAAAATAAAATAAACTAACTAACTAATAAACTAAATAATATTAAATAAGAATAATAAAGTAAATAACTAAACTAAATATAGTAATAAATAACTAGTAACTAAAATAAAACCAAAACTAATAAACTAATAAATTAAAACTAATAATATTAATAATTAAAATAAATAACTTATAAAACTAATAATAAACTAATAAATAACTAACCTAACTAAACTAATACTAATAATAAACTAACTAAAACTAATAAACTAACTAACTAAATAATAAAATAAAAATAATAAAATAATTAAACAAATATACAAATAAGTAATAAAACTAAAACTAATAACTAAACTAATAATAAAATAAATAATAACAAATAACTACCTAACTAATAAACAAAAAGCTAAACTAATAACTGATAATAACTAATAATAACTAATAACTAATAATAATAACTAAATAATAAAACTAATAAAAAACCTCATAAAACTAAATAATTAAACTAACTAATGATAAAATAAATAAAAATTAAACTAATAAATAACTAATAAACCTAAAAAAATAATAACTAAACTAATAATAAATTAAATAATAACTAACAAACTAATAAACTAAAAACTAAACTAATAACTAATAAAAACTAATAAAAACAAATAACTAATAATAATAACTAAATAAAAACTAAAAGCTAATAAAACCTCATAAAACTAAATGAATTAAACTAACTAAAACCTAATAAACTAATAACTAAATAAACCAATAAACTAACTAATAAAAAACAAATAAAACTAATAAACTAATAAAACTAATAATTAAATAACTAATAAAACTAATAAACTAAAACTAACAAATAACTAACTAATAAACTAAACAAATAAACCTAATAAACTAATAACTAATAATTTTAACTAATATTAATAAAAACTAATAAATAATTATGAACTAATAATAATAATAATATCTAAAAAAATAAAACTAACTAAATAAACTAACCAAACTAAAACCTAACTATGAAACTAATAACTAAAACTAACAAAAAAATAAAAACCTAGCAATAAAAACTAAATACCTAATAACTAAACTAAAGTAAAAAAGCTAAACTAAACTAATAAACTAAAAACTAACTAACTAATAACTAATAATAACTAATTAATAAAACTAAAACTAATAACTAATAATAATATAATAACTAATAATAAATAACTAACTAACTAATAATAATAAAGCTAAAATTAATAATAAATAATTAACTAACTATAATAATAAAACTAATAACTAAATGAATAACTAATTACTAACTAATAAACTAAATAAAAGAATTAATAATAATAATTATAAACTCATAACTAATAAAACTAAATAATATAACTAACTAATAATAAATAATAAAAGTAAAAATAATTAATAATAATAATAATAACTAATAAAACTAAAACTAACTAAAACTAATAATAACTAAACAAATAAATAACTAATAATAACTAATAATAACTAATAATAAACTAATAAACTAATAAATAAGTAATAATAATTAACTAACTAATAAAATAAAACTAATAATAAAAAAACTAATCTGAAATAATAAAACTAATAAAACTAACTAATAAATAATAACTAATAACTAAAACTAATAACTAAACTAACTAATAAACTAACTAAACTAATAACCAAACTAACTAACTAACTAACTAACTAATAACTAATAAAATAACTGACTTAACTAATAATAAATAACTAGACTAAATAACTAAACTAATAAAACTAATAACTAATAAAAAACTAATAACTAAAATGTAAACCTAATAATGAAACTAACTAAATAACTAAAGTAATAAAACTTACTAAATAACTAATAAATAATAATAACTAAAGAATTAACTAAACTAATAACTAATAAATAATAATAAACTAATAAAATAATAACTAAAATAATAATAATAATTAATAAATTAATAATAATAATAACTAATAACTAACTATTAATAAATAACTTATAAAACTCATAACTAATAACTAAATAAAACTAATAATAACTAAATAATAACTAACTAATAGTTTAACTAATAACTAAACTAATAATAATAAAATAAAACTAATAATAACTAATAAGTAAATAATATATAAAATAAAAAAATAAACTAACTATAATATAATAACTAAATATAATATAATAATAAACTAACTAACTAATAACTAACAATAACTAATAAAACCTAATAAACTAATAAATTAAAACTAAAATAATAACTAAATAACTAAACTAAAAAAATATAACTATAATAACTAAACTAATAACTAATAAAAACTAACCTAATAGTAAAATAATAATAATAATAATAATAATAATAATAATAATAATAATAAATAATAAACTAATAACTAAACTAAATAAAATAAAACTAAAATAAATAATAATAAAACTAAATAACTAAACTAATAAATAACTAACTACCAATAATAATATAATGAAACTAATAATAATATAAACTTAAATAATTAAAACTAATAACTAAAAACTAATATCTAACTAATAAAGACTAATAACTAATAAACTAAAATAATAAACTAAATAATAAACTAATAAATAACTAAATAAGTAATTAATAAAAAAAACCTAATTAATAACTTAATAACTATAACTAATAGTAATAAAATAACTAAATAATAATAACTAACTAATAATAAAACTAATAAAATAATAACTAACTAATAATAATATCTAAAATAATAACAATAATATAATAAGCTAAAATAATAAAACTAAATAATAACTAAATTAAAACTAACTAACTAAACTTATAAAACAAATAAAAACTAACTAACTAATAAACTAATAATAACTAAAAAACTAACTAATAATAAATGAACTAAATAATAAAATATCTAAAACTAAAACTAATTACTAAATAATTAAACTAAACTAAAACAAAAACTAACTAAAATAACTATCTAAATATAATAAAAAATAATTATAATAAATCATAAAAAAAAAAAACTAAACTAATATAATAATAAAAACTAAAACTAATACCAATAAAATATGACTAATAATAAACTAACTAAACTAACTACTAATAATAAATAAATAACCTAATAACTAATATAACTAATAACTATTTAAAACTAACTAAATAAACAAATAAATAAAACTAATAATAATAATAATAACTAAAACTAAACTAACCTAAATGTAAACCTAAACCAAAAGACTAAACCAAAAAATAAAGAAAAATAAAATACCTAAACTAAAATAAATAAACCTAATATAAATAAACTAAATAATAAAAAACCTAAAAATAAAAAATTAAAATAAATTAAAATAATTAAAATATAAAGTAAATAAACCTAAACCTACCGATTTACTTATTATAAAAAAAAGTAAAAATTAAAAAAATTTTAAAAAATCTTAACCCTAAACCCTAAACTGTAAAAATCCTAAATCTTAAACCTAAACTCTAAACCGTAAACTCTAAACCAAAAACAAGCTTAGAACCTAACCAAACCTAAACCTAAAACCTAAACCCTAAACATGTAGATCTTACACTATTTGATCAATCTAATCTTCCTAAACAATTTGGTTTGGTTAATTTGGATAAACTTACCATATCTTAGAAATTAACTCACGTTGTTTGGTTTTCTTCAATGGTTCCCTTGCCTTTATCTATCTGTCTTTTCTTTTCTCGGTTTCATTCTACATGTTTCTTAATTTTGTCTATTAATGGTTATAACTTCTTGGGATTCCTGTTTGGGGGATGGAAGGCTCCTCAGCCTCTTCCACTATTTACTTGTTGTTGTTTTTGTCCTTGCCTAAGCTAGATACTATTTTTACTTAATTCTAGCTATTTTTGGTGGGCTTGTAGGCTATTTTATCTTCTTATATGTTTGGTTCTGCTGCTTTTTTCTACAGCCCTCATTGATGGATTACCTAATCTCCCATTTTTGGATGCTATCTTTCTTTTTCCTGTTGTTGTTATGCTATGCTGCTCACGATTTATTTGTCTGCTTGGGGATTTGATTATTTTTCTTTGCCCTTTATTTTGATATCTTGGTTGTTTATGCAGTTGTGCAAATTATCCTCTTTTTTTGATGGATGTATCAAAGTGGTTTTATGATTTCCATTATGGCTCTATTCTCAGTATTGTTATTGCTACTTTCCTTATTCTCAGGTTCCCTTTATTTGTTGCCTTGTCAATCAGATGGATGGTTTACTTGGCTATTATGTCATGCTGGTTGAACTATTGTGTTGTGCTTATAGTTGCCATACTAATTTTCTTTCAGATCTGTTGCTCACTATTAGGTTAGCTTCTTTGGACTGTGCCTATGCTGTTTGGCTTGATCGGGTGACTCAGGTTTTCTTGGTTGTATTAGCCTTATCTTTTTTATATTTTGTTCAGGCTGGGAATAGTTGGTTTACCACTATTATTTATTTGGATGTTTACATATGATGGTATTGCTTGTAAAAATCCTTTACCTCTGGTGGGTTGGATTCCTTTTCATGGTGGTTTTATTGTTTGGGGGGATTATTTGGCAGCTTCTTCCCTATCTATGTTGGGGTAGTCTTGATGATGCTACCTTTTTTTGGAATCGGAGGAAATCGTTTACTAGGTGATTATTTATCTTGCTTTTTTCTTGTTTGCTTCTCTACTTGGTCTAGATAATGATGGGGTTTCCCTTTCATGGTGGTACCTTGTATGGAGGATTTTGGGCTTTTCCTTCTCTATCTTTATTGGGGAAGTTTTGCTGATGCTATTTTCTCATGGAATTGGTGGCAATTAATTGACTGGGTGAATAGTGGCTACTTTTTCAATGTTTGCTTTGCTTGTGCTTGGTATGTAGGTACTAAGGTACTAAGATCATATGATCTCCAGTCCTTGGTTGTTTGCCTTCCACCAAGTATCACGGTATGATGGTTGTGATGATTTCACTCATAACTTTGGCTGGTAGCAGGAAGTATGATGTAACCCTTCATTGGAAGTATGGATGCTCATGTTTGGGGTTGCCCCATTCTTATGGTGATAGAGCCTAAGCCACTCTTTTCAAACTCTTATTAATTTTCTTTTATTTTTATTCCTATTCAGTTCTTTGAGCTTCCTCTTTATTGTTGTGCTAATTTCATTCTCAAACTTTATTCTAATTTTATTTTCTAGCTGCTTGCAGGTTCCTTTTCTAGTTCTTTGTAGGTTAATACTCTGGTGGCTTGGCTCTTCTCATCTTCTAAAGCTTTCTGTCACTGTGTGCCCTTAGCTTTTCTTATGTTGTCTTTGTATCTTTGTTGTTGCTTTCTTTTTTCTTTTGCTTTTTGAATGTAGCTCTGAGTGGTAGTAGTTTACCCTCTTTAAGGACCTTGTAACCCTTTCTTTCTAGCAATAAAATTCCCCTATATGGGGTTCCTAAAAAACAAAAAGCCTAAACCCTAAACCTTAAACCATAAAACCTATAGGGTTAAACCCTAAACTCTAAACCTCAAACCCTAAACCCTAAACTAACCCTAAACCCTAAACCCTAATCCCTAAAATGTTAAAATAAAAAACCTAAACCTAAAAATAAAACAAATAAAAAACCTAAACCTAAATAAAATAAATAAAATAAAATAAAATAAAACCTAACCTAAACCTAGAAATTTAAAAAAAATAAACTAAACTAAAATAAATTATAAAAAACTTAAACTTAACTAAGAAATAAAATAAATGTAAAAAAAGAAACTTAAAGAAAATAAAACTAAACATAAAATAAACATTAAATAAAAACCTAAACCTAAACGATAAATCTAAAAATAAATAAATAAAACTTAAACCCTAAACAAAAAAAAGAACCTAAACCTAAAATAAAAATAAATTAAACAAAATAAATAAAACATAAACCTAAACCTAAAAAAAACTTAACCTAAACTAAATAAAATAAAATAAACTAAAAATAAATCTAAACCTAAACTAAAAAATAAAACCTAAAAATAAACCTAAAAGAAACACCTAAAACCAAAACCTAAAAAAATAAAATAAAAACCTAAACCTAAAAAATAAAATAAAAATTAAACTAAATTAAACAATAAACCTAAACCTAAACCTAAAAAAACTAAAATAAAAAACCTAAACTAAAATAAATAAACCTAAAATAAATAAACTAAACTAAATAAAAATAAAAATAAACTTAAATAAAAATAAAAAATAAATTAATCTAAAATAAATAAAAAATAAACTAAATAAAAAATAAACCTAAATATACCAGTTTACTTAATTTAAAAACAAAAATAAAAATAAAAATAATATTAAAACCTAACCCTAAATGCTAAACCCTAAATCCTCTAAACCCTAAACTCTAAATCCTAAACACTTAACCCTAAACCCTAAATCCTAAACTCTAAACCCCAAACCCTAAAACCCAAAAAATAAAATAAACAAAATAAAATAAACCTAAACCTAAACTAAAATAAACAAAACTAAAATAACCCTAAAGCTTAAACTAACCCTAAACCATAAAAACTGAAAAACCTAAACCTAAACTAAAGAAAATCAAAGAATAAAATAAATAAATAAACCAAAACCTAAATAAAATAAAAAATAAGATAAAATATAAACCTAAACTAAAACCTAAACCTAAACCTATAAATAAAATAAAATAAAAAATAGAAACTAAACTAAAATAAAATAAATAAAAACATAAACTAAACTAAAAAGTAAAATAAACCTAAAACTAAAAAAAATAAATTAAAAATACTAAACCTAAAAAAATTAAAAATAAATAAAAAATAAAACCTAAACCTAAACCTAAACTAAAATAAATAAAACCAAAACATAAACCTAAAATAAACTAAACCTAAAACTAATCCTAAACTAAATAAAATAATACAAACTAAAAATAAACCTAAACTTAAACTAGAAAATAAAACCTAAAATAAACTTAAAATAAAACCCTAAAACTTAAACCTAAAAGTAAAATTAAAACCTAAACCTAAAAAATAAAAAATTAAAACCTAAATCTAAAAAATAAAATAAAAATAAAACTAAACTAAAAAATAAACCTAAACCTAAACCTAAACAAATAAAAATAAAAAAATAAAATACCTAAACTAAAATAAATAAACCTAAAATAAATAAACTAAACTAAATAAAAATAAAAATAAACCAAAATAAATAAAACATAAATAAAAAAATAAAATAAAGTAAATAAACCTGAACCTACTAGTTTACTTATTTTAATAAAAAAATTTAAAAGTTTTAAAAAACAATTCTAACCCTGAACCCTAAACCCTAAACCCTAAACCCCAAAACCCTAAACCATAAAGTCTAAAAACATAAACCCTAAACCCTAAAAGCTTAAATGCTAAACCCTAAACCCTAAACCCTAAACCTCAAACACTAAACCCTAAAGCCTAAACTAGCCCTAAACACTACACCCTAAACCTTAAAATTGAAAAACCTAAACCAAAATTAAATAAAGCCTAAAAATAAAATAAGTAAAAAAACCTAAACCTAAATAAAATAAAAATATAAAATAAAATATAAACCTAAACCTAGAAATAAAATAAGATAAAAAATAAAACTAAACTAAAATAAATTAAATAAAAACCTAAACTAAACTAAAAAATAAAAAAACCTAAAAATAAAAAAAAAAAAAAAAATAAAAAACTATACATAAAATAAAAAAAACCTAAAATAAAATAAATAAAAACTAAATAAAAACCTAACCCTAAAAGATAAACCTAAAAATAAATAAAAAATTAAATCTAAACCCTAAACTAAAAAAAACCTAAACCTAAAATAAAAATAAAATCAACAAAATAAAATAAGCCTAAACCTCACTAAAAATAACCTAAACTAAAGTAACCCTAAACTAACCCTAAACACTAAAAACCTAAACCTAAACTAAATAAAACCTAAAAATAAAATAAATAAATAAATAAACTTAAACCTAAACAAAATAAAAAATAAGATAAAATAAAAACCTAAACTAAAACCTAAATGTAAACCTAGCCCTAAAAATAGAATAAAATAAAAAATACAAAGAAAATAAAAAAAATAAACAAAAACCTATACTAAACTAAAAAAATAAAACAAACCTAAAAATAAGAAACCTAAATTTAATAAAAACTAAACCAAAAAAAATCCTAAAATAAAATAAAATAAATATGAAATACAAACATAAACCTAAAAAAATCCTAAACATAAATAAAAAATAAAACCTAAACCTTAAACTAAAAAAATCTTAAACCTAAAATAGCAATAAAATAAACCTAAACTTAAACTAAAATATACTAAACTAAAATAAATAAAACCTAAACCTAAACCTAAAAAAACAAAACCTAAACTAAATAAAATAAAAAAAACTAAAAATAAACCTAAACCTAAACTAAAAAAAAAACTAATAACTAATAAAAACTAATAAAACTAACTAATAATTAATAAAAACTAATAAAATAAAACCTAAAAATAAACCTAAACCTAAAAAAAACTAACCCTAAACTAAATAAAATAAAATAAACAATAACTAAAAAACTAATAAATTAATTAAACTAATTAAACTAATAACTCATTAAAACTAACTAAAAAAACTAACTAACTAATAACTAATAGCTAATTATAATAACAAAAAAAATAACTAACTAATAAAATTATTAACTAATAATAATAAACTAATAATAGCTAAACTAATAATAATAAACTAATAATACTAATATCTAACTAATAACTAAACCTAAACTTAAACCTAACAATAATTAAAACTAATAATTAACAACTAAATTAATAAGTAATAAAACTAAAAGTTATAATAATAACTAATAACTAATAAAAACTAAATAAACTAACTAACTAAACTAAACTAACTAACTAATAAACTAATAACTAAAACAAATAATAACTAACTAAACCTAATAACTAAATAACTAATAAAATTAAACTAATAATAAATAACTAACTAATAACTAATAATAAACTAAATAAACTAATAACTAATAACTAATAAAACTAATAACTAATAACTAATAACTAACTAAAAAACCTAACTAATAAACTAATAAATAATAAAAAAAACTAATAATAAACCTAAAACTAATAACTAAACTAATAACTAATAAACTAAACTAATAACCAATAAAAAAATAAACTAATAAACTAATAACTAATAATAAGAACTAGATATAATAATAAAAACTAATAAAAACTAAATAATAACTAATAATAAAGTAATAAAACTAATAACTAATAATAACCTAAACTAATAAACTAAAAAACTAATAAAACTAATAAACTAAAAAAATGAATAAACTAAAAACTAAATAATAAACTAATAATAATAAAAATAAACTAAACTAACTAACTAATAAACTAAATAATAATAACTAATAATAATAAACTAAATAACTAAGTTAATAACTAATAACTAAATAACTAAACTGAGCTAATAACTAATAAAACTAACTAATAAAACTAACTAAACTAACTAATAATAAAACCTAAAAAATAGATAAACTAATAAACTAATAAACTAATAAACTAAAACTAATAATAATAATAACTATACTAAATAACTTATAAAACTAATAATAATAACTAATAAATAACTAACCTAACTAAAACTAATAACTAATAACTAATAATAAACTAACCAAAAACTAATAACAACTAACCTGACTAATAACTAATAAAACTAAACTAATAATTAAACTAATAAATAACTAATAAAACTAAAAAACTAATAACTAAACTAATAATAAAAAATAAATAATAAATAATAATTTAACTAATAAACTAAAAGCTAAACAAATAACCAAAAAAATTAATAATAATAAATAATAAAACTAATAAAAAAACTAAATAAAAAACCAAAATAACTAATAAAAATCTCATAAAACTAAATAACTAAACTAACTGAAAACTACTAAACTAATAGTTAAATAAACCAATAATAAAAACTAATAAATCTAATAAACTAATAAACTAATAAAACTAATAACTAAATAACTAATAAAACTAATAAACTAAAACTAACTAATAACCAACTAATAAACTAAACTAATAACTAATAATTTTAACTAATAATAATAATAATAATAAATTAATAAAAACTAATAAACTAACAACTAATTTTAAATTAATAATAAATAATAATATAATAATAATAATAATAATAATAAAAAAATAAAACTAACTAAATAAACTAACTAAACCAAAACTAACTAATAAACTAATAACTAAAACTAATTAAAAACTAAAACCTAATAATAAAAACTAAATAACTAATAACTAAACTAAAGTAAAAAAAGCTAAACTAAACTAATAAACTAAATAACTAATAAACTAAACTAATAAACTAAAAACTAACTAATAATAACTAAACTAAATAACCAACTAATAATAACTAATAACTAATAAACTAATAACTAAACTAACTAACTAATAAAAAAACTAAAACTAATAATAAATAACTAACTAAACTAAAACAAACTAACTAAACCAAACTATTAACTAAACCAACTAATAATAACTAATAACTAAACTAAAAAATCAATAACCAAAAACTAATAATAAAACTAATAACCAAATAAAATAACTAACTAACTAAATAATAAATAAAAGTAAATAAACTAATAATAACAATAACTAATAAAACTAACTAATAATTAATAAAAACTAAAATCTAACTAATAACTAAAACTAACTAAACCTAAATAATAATTAAACTAATTAACTAATAATACACTAATAACTAACTAATAATAACTAACTAACTAATAGCCAATAAACCAAAATAATAATAAACTAATAAATAAATAATAAAACTAATAAATAAAAAACTAATAACTAAAATTAATAACTAAACTAACTAATAAACTAACTAAACTAATAACTAAACTAAATAACTAACTAACTAATAACTAATAAAATAACTAACTAAATTAATAATAAATAACTAAACTAAATAACTAAACTAATAAAACTAATAACTAATAAAAAACTAATACCTAAAAAATAAACCTAATAATAAAACTAACTAAATAACTAATAAACTAAATAACTAAACTAATAACTAATAATAAAAACTAATAAATAATAATAACTAAAAAAACTAACTAAACTAATAACTAATAATAAAAACTAATAAATAATGTTAACTAAATAATAACCAATAATAAACCAATAATAATAACTAATAATTAACTAACTAATAATAAATAAATAATAAATTATAACCCAACTAATAACCAAGCTAATAACCAAAAAAAAACTAGTAATTAGTAAACTAAAACTAATAATAACTAATTAAATAATAATAACTAATAACTAAACTAATAACTAAACTAATCAAACCTAAAAAACTAATAACTAAAACTAACTAAAACTCACTAACTAAAACTAAAATAATAAAAAAATAACAAAAGTAATAATAATAACTAAACTAATAACTAATAAAAACTAATGTAATAATAAATAATAACAACAATAATAATAAACTAATAAAACTAATAACTAAACTAAATAAAATAAAACTAACTAATAAATAATAATAAAACTAAATAACTAAACTAATAAAATTAAACTAACTAACTAATAATAATATAATAAACCAATAAACCACTAATAAAAAACTAATAACTAAAAAACCAAAATTAAAACCAATAAAATAACTAATAAACTAAATAATAAAACCAATAAAAACTAAATAACTAAAATAAAACTAATAACTAATAAAATAACTAATAATAATTAAAACTAATAAAAAAATAATAACCTAACTAATTATAAGTAAACTAAAACTAATAATAATAAACTAATAAACTAATAATAAACTAATAACTAAACTAAACTAAAAACTAAAATAACACAAATAAAAAACAAACTAACTAATAAACTAATAATAACTAAAAACTAACTAATAAAACTAATAAATAATAAACTAATAAAAAAATTAATAACTAATATAAATAAATAATAACTAATTAATAACTAAATAATAAAATGAACTAAAACTAATAACTAAATAAGTAACTAAAAAAACTAAAACTAAAAATAATAATAACCAATAAAACTGATAACTAACTAAAATAGCTAAACTAAATAACTAATAAAACTAATTAATAATAATATAAAAACTAATAATAAAACTAATAATACAACTAAAGAATAATAATAATAATATAACTAATAATAATAATAATAACTAACAAACTAATAAACTAATAACTAATAATAATTAACTAAAACTAACTAAACTAATAATAAAACTAATAATAATCTAATAACTAATAACTAATAATTAAACTAATATAACTAAATAAACTAATAACTAAAACTAATAATAATAATAAAATTAAACCTAAACTGGCTAAACCAAACTTAAAAAAAATAAACAAAATAAAATAACTAAATAATAAATAAACTTAAAATAAATAAAATATAAAATAAAATAAAATAAAAATAAACCTAAATAAAAATAAAATAAATAAAATAAATAAAAAAATAAACTAAATAAACTAAACTACCAGTTTACTTATTTTAAAAAAATAAAAATTAAAAAATTATAAATCCTGCCTAAACCCTAAACCCTAAGCTAGGCAAACCCCACACCCTAAACCCACCCAAAGCCCCAAAGCTCTAAACTCTAAACTAGCTAAACCCTAAAATCAAAAACCTAAACCTAAACTAAATAAAATATAAAATAAAATAAATAAAAAACCTAAACCTAAATAAAATAAAATAAAATCCTCAATCTAAACCTAAATAAAATAAAATAAAAAAAAAAAAACTAAAAATAAATTAAATAAAAAAAACTAAAAACAAACCTAAAAATAAAAAACTTAAAGAAAATAAAACTAAACATAAAATAAAATAAAATAAACCTAAAATAAAATAAAATAAAATAAAATAAAACTTAAACCTAAAATAAATCTAAAAGAAATAAAAATAAAACCTAAACCCTAAAAACCAAAATAAAAATAAAATAAAACAAAAATAAAAACCTAAACCTAAAAAAAAAAACTAAACCTAAACTAAATAAAATAAAATAAAAATAAATCTTAACCTAAACTAAAAAAAACCTAAAATAAACCTAAAGAAAACCTAAAACCTAAACCTAAAAATAAAATAAAAAACCTAAACTAATCTTAAGAATAAAAAAATAAACCTAAACCTAAAAAAAAACAAAACTAATAAAACTAAATAACTAAATAACTAAACTAATACTAAACTAAACCTAAATAACTAACTAACTAATAAACTAATAAAACTAACTAATAATAACATATAAACTAATAATAAACTAATATAATAACTAACTAAATAACTAATAACTAATAATAAATAACTAACTAAAATAACTAATAAAATAATAACTAACTAAACTAATAAGACTAATACTAATAACTATTAATAAACAATCTAAACTAATAAAAACTAACTAACTAATAACTGATTACCTACTAATCTAAACCTAAACTAATAATAATAAAACTAAATAATTAATAACTAAACTAATGAAACTAAAAAATAATATAAAAACTAATAACTAACTAATAACTAACTAATAAAATAACTAACTAATAATAATAATAATAATAATAATAATAATAATAATAATAATAATAATAATACTAATAAACTAATAAACTAATAACTAACTAATAATAACTAATAAAACTAACTAAACTAAAAATAAAATAATAAACTAATAACTAAATTAAAACTAATAAAATAACTAACTAATAAAACTAATAAAACTAATAAACTAATAACTAATAACTAAACCTAAACTAATAACTAACTAATAACTAATAAATAAACTAAAAAAACTAATAATTAAACTAATAGCTATACTAATAAAACAAATAATGATAACCTAATAAACAACTAAACTAAACTAATAATAATGATTAATAATAATAACTAAACTAATAAAAATAAAACTAAAAACTAAAACTAACTAATCAATAAACTAATAAAACTAAAAACCTAACTAATAATAATAAAACTAAAAGTAATAAACTAATAATAATAACTAACTAATAAAAATAAAAGTAATAATAATAAATTAATAAATTAATAAAAACTAATAAACTAAAAAGTAACTAATAAAATAAAAACTAATAATTAATAATTAAATAAAACTAATAAAACTAACTAAAACTATAACTAATAAATAAATAAAATCAATAATAAACTAATAACTAAATAACTGATAAACTAATAAAAAAAATAAACTAAAACTAAAACTAATAAACCTAATAATAATAAAACTAAACTAATAATAATAATAATTAAATAACTAACTAACTAAACTAATAAACCTAATAACTAAAACTTAATAACTAAAACTAATAAACTAATAATAATAACTGATAATAAAAAACTAAACTAATAATAAAATAACTAATAAGTAAAAAACTAATAAAATAACTAAACTAATAACTAATAAAACTAACTAATAATAACTAAAACTAAAAAACTAAATTATTATATACTAAATAATAATAATAATAATAACTAATACCTAAACTAATAAACTAACAATAATAACTAATAAAATAACTAAACTAATAATGACTAACGATAAACTAATAAAACAAAATAATTAATAATTAAACTAAATAACTATAATAAACCTAATAACTAATAAACAAAAATTCACTAAACTAATGCTAAATAAAAAAACTAATAATAAAACTAAACTAATAAACTAATACTAACTAATAAACTAATAAATAACTAATAAAAACTAATTCCAAACTAACTAAAAGCCTAACTAATAAACCTAAACTAACTAATAACTAACTAAAAGTAATTAATCAATTAATAAACTAACTAATAATAATAATTAACTAATAAACTAATAACTAAACTAATAACTAAAAAACTAATAATAATTAAAACTAAACTAGTAATAAATAATAACTAAACTAATTAAACACTAACTAACTAACTAATACTAATAACTAACTAATAACTAATAATAAACTAATAAATTAATATAATAACTAATAATAAAACTAACTAAACATAATACTAAATAATAACTAAACTAATAAAAACTAATAAAATGAATAATAAAACTAATAACTAATAAACTAAATAACTAAATAAAAAACACTAAATTAATAAATTGGACTAATAACTAATAAAAGCTAACTAATAACTAATACTAATAACTAATAACTAACAATAACTAATCAATAACTAATAAAAACTAACTAATAAAATCATAATACCTAAAACTAATAAAAAATAAATAACAAAACTAATAACTAAACTAAACTAATAAAACTAATAATAAAAAACTAATAAATTAAAACTAATAATAACTAATAATAAACTAATAACTAATAATAATAACTAAAAACTAACTAACTAAAACTAATAACTAATAACTATCAAAACTAAACTAATAAACTAATAAATTAATAACTAAAAACTAATAAACTAATCTAACTAATAATAACTAATAAAACCTAACTAATAATAAATTAAACTAAATAACTAAACTAATAACTAACTAATAACTATCTAAAATAAACTAAATAAACTAACTAAAACCAAAAACTAAACTAACTAATAAAAAATAACTAATAATAAACTAAAACCTAAATAACCAATAACTAATAAAACTAATAAATAAATAACTAATAATAAATAACTAAATGAATATAAAACTAATAAACTAAACTAAATAATAAGAACTAATAAAACTATTAACTAATAACTAATAACTAATAACTAATAATAACTAATAACTAATAATTAATAACTAATAAATAATAAACTAACTAATAAATAACTAAACTAATAAAAAACTAATAACTAATAATAACTAAAAATAACTAACTAACTAACTAATAAAATTAATAAACTAACTAATAAATAAAGCTAATAACTAACTAATAAAACTAATAACTAAATAACTAATAAAACTAAATAAAGTAATAACTAATAAATAACTAACTAATAACTAATAATAACTAAACTAAAACCTAAAAAATCTAAAATAATTAAACTAATAAACCTAATAATAAAACAAATAACTAACTAATAAACTAATAACTAATAATAATAAAATAATAAACTAAAATTAATAAACTAACTAAACTAACTAAAACCTAATAAACTAATAATAAAACTAAAAACTAATAACTAAACCTAATAACTAATAAATTAAATAACTAAAACTAATAAACTAAACTAATAAACTAAAAACTAAAACTAAAAAAGTAGTAACTAATAACTAAACCTAAACCTAAAACTAATAATAATAAACTAATTAACTAAATTAATAAAATATAATAAACTAAGTAATAATAATAAACTAATAAATAGTAAAACTAAAAAACTAATAAAAACTAAACCTAATAAACTAATAATAATAATTAATAACTTATAATAATAACTAACTAATAACTAAACTAAACTAATAACTAATTATAAAGTAATAATAAAACTAATAATAATAACTAAACTAACTAAGCTAAAACTAAACTAAAAACCTAATAACTAATAAAACTAAAACTATTGAATAACTAAACTATAAAATTAAACTAATAACTAAACTAATAATAACTAAAAACTAATAACTAACTAAATAATAAAAAAATGAATAAATAACTAATAATTAAAAAACTAATATTATTAAAATAGTAAAACTAATAACTAACTAATAAGTAACTAACTAATAAATGGTAACTAATAAAACTAATAATTAATAATAACTAATAACTAATAACTAAACTAACTAAACTAAATAAATTAAAATAACTAATAATAATAAATAATAATAACTAATAACTAAAACTAAAATAAACTATAATAATAAATAACTAAACTACTTCTTTTAAATATAATAAAATAAACCAAACTAATAACTAATAATTAAACTAAAATAAACAAATAACTAACTAACTAATTGTAACTAATTACTAACTAATAAAAACTAATAATAACTAATAATAATAAAAACTAACTAATAATAAAACTAATAATAACTAATAAATGGCCTAATAACTTAAACTAATACTAAAACTAACTAATAATAATAATAATAAAATAATAAAAATAACTATCTAATAATAATAATAATAATAATAATAACTAATAAATAAAACTAAAATAAATAATAAAACTAATAAGAACTAAAAACTAAATAACAAACTAATAAATAACAATAAATACTAATAAATAAATAATACTAACAACTTAACTAATAAATAAACTAAAAACTAATATTAACAAATAATAAAAAACTAAACTAATATAATAAACTAAACTAATAAAACCAAAATAACTAAAATAATTAATAATAACTAACTAATAATAATAACTAACCAATTGGTTAATAACTAAAACTAAAACTAACTAAAATAACTAAACTAATAACTAAACTAATAACTAAACTAAATAACTAACTAATAAAAACTAAATAATACTATAAAATTAATAAACAATAATAAAATAACTAATAATAAATACTAATAACTAATAATAAAACTAAATAACTAATAATAATATAATTAAAAATAATAACTAAAACTAATAATAACTAAAGTAATAATAATGATCTAAAACCTAAAACAAATAACTAATAAAAATAAACTAACTAATAAAAATAATAAAACTAACTAATGACAATAACTAACTAATAAAGATTACTAATAAACTAAAACTAATAAAAAAAACCAAACTGAGCTAAACTATTAAAATAAAAATAATTAATAACTAAAACTAATAATAAACTAATAATAAAAAACTAACAACTAAATAATAACTAACTAAACTAAAACCAAAACTAAATAATAAAACTAAAATAACTAAACTAATAATTAATAACTAATAAATGAACCTAAATAACTCATCTAATATCTAATAATAACTAATACTAACTAATAAAAACTAATAATAATAATAACTAAAACTAAAATAAACTAAACTAATAATAACTAACTAAAACTAATAGCTAAACTTAACTAATACTAATAAAATTAATAAACTAACTAATTTAAACTAATAAACTAATTAACTAATAATAAAACTAATAACTAACTAAACTAGCAAAAGTAATAAAATAATAATAATAATAACTAATTAACTATAAACTAATAATAACTAAATAATATAAATATAAATAAAATAAACTAATAATAAACAACAAATAACTAAACTAACTAATAAATAACTAATAAAACTATAATAACTAAAGCAATAATAAACTAATAACTAATATCTAAATAAATAACTAAACTAATAGCTAATAAAGCTATATACTAACTAATAAATAAAACTAAACTAATAAACTAACTAATAAAACTAAAAAACTAAACTAATATCTAATAACTAATAACTAAAATAAAAAAACTAAACTAACTAATAATTGATAACTAAACTAAAACTAAAAAAAACTAAATAATAACTAAACTAATAACTAACTAATAACTATAACTAAAAACTCATAACTTATAAAAAAAAACTAATAAATAATAACTAAACAATAATAATAAACTAAAAACCTAATAACTAATAAAACCTAATAATAACTAATAAATAAAAAATTAAAAAAAATAAAATTAAAAAATAAATTAATAAACTAAAAAACTAAATAATGACTAATAAAAAACTAATAACTAAACTAATAAACTAATAAACTAATAAACTAACTAAACTAATAACTAAACTAATAAACTAATAATAAACTAATAAAACTAATAAAACTAATAATAACTAAAAAACTTAATAAAACTGATAAAACCTAATAACTTAAAACTAAAAACTAACTAAAATAATAACTAATAATAATAATAACTAGTGATAACTTATAATAATAATAAAACTAAATAATTAACTAATAATAATTAAAGTAAACCTAAATTAACTAAATAATAACTAACTAAAAATAACTAAATAACTAAACTAATTATAAAACTAATGACTAAATAAAAAAATAAAAAATAAAAACTAAAACTAATAACTAATAAATAATAATAAATTAAAAACTAATAATAATTAACTAATAACTAACCAATAAATAAAACCTAATAAACTAAAAACTAATTAAACTGATAACTAATAAAACTAACTAAATAAACCTAATAATTAAACTTAATAAATAATAAAACTAATAACTAATAATAACTAAATAATAACTAATAATAACTAAATAATAATAACTAAAACTAAACTAATAACTAATAAAACTAATAAAACTAATCACTAAACTAATAATAATAACTAATAACTAAAAAAATTAATAAAACTAACTAATAATAAAATAAATAATAACTAACTAATAACTAATAATAATAATAATAATAATAATAATAATAATAATTAATAATACTAACTAATAACTAAAATAATAATAACTAAACTAATAACTAAACTAAAATAACTAAACTAACTAATATAAAACTAAAAACTAAATAACTAATAAACATAAATAACAACAACTAATAACTAAAACTAATAGCTAATAACTTAAAACTAATAAACTAATAAACTAATAAATAACTAAACTAATATAATAAATAATATTAATTAAAATAAATCTCAATAACTAAATTAATAAACTAAAACTAATACCAAATAAAACTAATAACTAAAATAACTAATAACTAAAACTAATAACTAATAAAAATAACTAACTAAACTAATAACTAATAACTATTAATAAAATAATAAAACTAAAAAAAAAATAATAATAACTAATAAAATAATAAAAGTAACTAAACTAAACTAATAACTAATAATAATTAACTAAATAAATAATAAAATAACTAAACTAAAAACTAATAATAATAAAATAAATAACTAATAAAATAAACTAATACTAATAACTAATAAAATAACTAATTAACTAATAACTAATAAAACTTAATAAATTAATAATAAAACTAAAACTAAAACTATATAACTAATAATAATAATAACTAATAATAAAATAATATAACTAATAATAATAATAATAATTAATAAAATAAACTAAAATAACTAAACTAATAACTAAATAACTAAACAAATAAACTAATAAAACTAATAACTAATAACTAATAAAACTAATAACTAATAACTAATAATTAATAAATAAACTAATAAAATAATTAAAACTAAATTAAATAATAAAACTAAAATAACTAATAACTAAAATAAATAACTAATAATAACTAAACTAATAACTAACTAATAATAAACTAATAAACTAACTAACTAATAATAATAATTAATAAATAAAATAAAACTAATAAAAAAACTAAACTAAAAACTAACTAATAATATTAACATAACTAGCTAATAACTAATGATTAAACTAATAATAATAAACTAATAATAATAATTAAACTAATAAAATAAAATAACTAAACTAATAACTAAACTAATAACTAAACTAAACTTATAATTAAAATAAACTAACTAATAATAAATAACTAACTAAAAAAACTAAACTAAACTAATAAAACTAATAATAACTAAAATAACTAACTAATAATAACTAAACTAATAACTAAATAATAAAACTAAACTAATAACTAACTAATAAATAAACTAACTAATAACTAAACTAATAACTAATAATAAACTAAATAACTAAATAACTATTAAATAAAAAAAACTAATAAACTTATAAAAACTAACTAAAAAATAATAACTAAAATAATAATAAAACTACTAAAACTAATAAATTAAACTAATAGCTAATAACCAACTAAAAACTAATAACTAAAACTAAACTAATAAAACTTAATAAAACTAATAAAATAACTAACTAAATAACTAATTGGACTAATAATAATTAAATGACTAACTAATAATAAACTACTAACTAAAAAACTAAACTAATAAACTAATAACTAAAAATAACTAAACTAATAACTAATAACTAATAAAATAACTAATAATAACTAATAAACTAATAACTAACTAAAAGTAAATAAATGGCTAACTAACTAATAACTAATTAATAAGCTAAACTAAATAACTATAATAAACTAATAGCTAAACTAATAAGTTAATAATTAAAACTTAATAAATCTAATAAACTAAAAAAACTAACTAAACCTAAACGATAAAATAAAATAATAATAACTAATAAAGCTAATAAAACTAACTAAAAATAAATTTAAAATTAACTAACTAATAACTATTAAACTAACTAATAATTAAGTAAAACTAATAATAATAATAATAAACTAACAACAACAACAACAACAACAACAAGACTTTATCCCACTAAGTGGAATTATTATGAATCCTTTGTCTCCATTGTGCCCTATTTGCCAATTCTCATTTAATTCAAGTATACTAAGGTCATTTTTATACATATTAACCAAGTATTTTTGGGTCTACCTCTACCTTTCTTAACATTAGGCAAATCTAATGCATCTACTCTCTAACCGGTCATGGACGTAGGCTTTATGTGGCCAAACCATCTAAGGTGACTCTCTAATCTTATCATTCAGGAGCTACTCCAACTTTTTCTTGAACATACTCATTTCACATTTTATCTCTAAAAAGCCACTCATCCACCTAAGCATCCTCATCTTGTAGTCATTCTATCACACAACAGGTCTTAGATCACATTCTCCCTTCGCCAACCAACTTGAATTCTACTAATAACATCTCCATCTATTTCACCATCATTTTGAATAATAGAGCCTAAATATTTGAATCTCACTCTTATTAATGATTTGTTCACCTAATGTCACACTACCACTAGAACTTCTACAACTAAAATTACACTCCATATATTCAGTTTTAGATCTACTTAAATGAAAGCCTTTAGACTCTAATGTTGACCTCCATAATTCAAGTTTCTCTTGGACTCCCTCTAGTCTTATCAACAAGAAAAATGTCAGCAGTATACACCAAGGTACTTCTATAAATGCATGTATAAGAACATCCATAACTAAAGAAAAAAAGAGAAGGGCTTAAAGCTGATCCTTGATGTAATCCAATTGAAATGGGAAAATGTTTTGTCAATCCTCCTTGTGTTTGGATACAAGTAAATCTCTAGTATACATATCCTTGACTTGAATATAACCAATATTAACTCCTTTCTCTTCTAGATCTCTCCAAAGAACATCTCTTGAAACTTTATCATAGCTTTCTCTAAATCAATAAATATTATATGTTAAATCCTTACTTTTTCTATACTTCTCCATCAAACCTCTTAACAAATGTATAGCATCCATCCATAGTAGATCTACCTGGCATGAAACCAAATTGATTGTGAGAAACTTTTGTATCACATCATAACTTATGCTCAATTACTCTCTCCCATAATTTTAATGTATGACACATTAACTTAATTCCTCTATAATTTGCACACTCTTATGCATCACCTTTATTCTTAAATATAGGAACCAACAAACTCTTTCTCCACTCATCTAACATCTTTTTAGTCTTTAAAATAACATTAAAAAGATTTGTAAGCCAAGAAATTCCTTGATCTCTAAACATTTCCATATTTCTATTCAAATATCATCATGTCCTCTTGCTTTTCCACATTTCATTTTCTTTAAAGCTTCTTTAACTTCAGATTTACTATGATGATAAAATAAAATTCTATTTTTTGTTTGGGGTATTAAGGTTGCTAAAATCAATGTACATTCAGGATCCTTCATTAAAGTTTATCAAAATATCTCGTCAACTATTTTCTATATCCTTTTCAAGAAAAGCGCTAACTAACCTAATAAAAACTAATAACTAATAATTAATAAACTAATAAAACTAATAAATAATAATAAAAATTAATAATAAAAAACCTTAATAATTATAACTAACTAATAATAACTAATAAAAAAAACAAATAACTTAATAAAACTAAATAACTAAACTAATAACTAATAACTAATAACTAATAACTAATAAATAATAACTAATAACTAACTAATAAAACTAACTATTAACATAAAACTAATAACTAAACTAATAAATAAAAACTAAAAATCATAAACTTATAACTAATAACTAAAAACCTAACTAAACCTAACTAAAAACTAATAAACTAATAAACTAATAATAACTAATAAAACTAAATAACTAAATAACTAAAATAATAACTAATAATAACTAAACTAAAAACTAAATAACTAAGTAAACTAAAAACTAATAACTAGCTAATAAACTAATAACTAATAAAAAATAACTAACTAAATTAACTTTCTAAATAAATAACTATTAATAACTTAAACTAAATAACTAAACTAATAAACTAATAAAATAAAAAACTAACTAATAACTAATAATAATAACTAAACTAAAAAAACTAATAATAACTAAACTAATAACTAAAACTTATTAAAAAAACTAACTAAACTAATAACTAATAATAACTATCTAAAACTAATAATACTAATTATAATAAGATAAAAAACTAAAACTAATAATAATAATAACTAATAACTAAACTAATAACTAACTAAAAAACTAAACTAAATAACTAACTAAAACTAACTAAACTAATAACTAACTAATAATAATAACTAACTAATAATAATAACTAAACTAATAACTAACTAATAACTAAACTAAAAACTAACTAACTAATAACTAACTAACTAATAATTACACCCAATAATAAACTAATAACTAACTAATAACTAAACTAAATAATTAAAAACTTAAAACTAATAACTAACAAAAATAACTAAACCAAACTAATATAATAATAAGTAACAAATAATAATAATAAAACTAAAACTAACTAATAACTAATAAAAAACTAATAATAACTAAGCTTATAAACTAAATAATTAATTAATAATAATAATAATAATAATAATAACTAAATTAATAAACTAATAACTAATAATAACTAATAAAACTAACTAACTAAATAATAAAAAAACTAATAAAACTAATAAACTAATAACTAACTAATAATAATAACTAAATAACTAACTAAAAACTAATAAAAACTAAACCTAATAAATAAATAAACTAATAAATTAATAACTAACAACTAATAAAAACTACTAACTAAACTAATAAATAATAAACAAATAACTAATAAACTAATAACTAAAGTAATACAATTAATTAACTAACTAATAACTGACTAATAATAATAACTAAAAACTAAACTAATAAACTTATAAACAATAACCACAACCAAAAAAAATAACTAACTAACAACCAAAAAACTAATAAACTAATAACTAAACTAAAACAAACCAACTAATAAACTAACCAATAATAACTAAACTAATAATTAAAATAAACCTAATTAATAACCAAACCAATAAACAAATAATAATAACTAAACTAAATAATAATAAAACTATTAAATAACTAAACCAATAATTAATAACTAATAAACTAATAAAATAACTAAAAAACAATAATAAAAAAAATAAAATAAACTAACTAATAATAATAATAATAATAATAATAATAATAATAATAATAGCTAAACTAATAACTAATAATAACTAAAAATTAAATAATAACAAATAATAACTAAATTAAATAACTAATAACTAAAACTAAACTAATAAACTAATAACTAAATAAACTAATAAACTAATAACTATACTAAAGTATAACGAACTAATAATAACCAATAAAAAACCAAACAAATAAACCAACTAATAACTATCTAACCAATAAATAATAACTTACTAAATTAACTAATAATAATAACTAACTAACTAATAACTAATAATTAATAAACTAATAATAAAATTAATAACTAATAACTAAAAACTAATAATAATTATGATAATAAACTAAAAACTAAAAACTAATAATAATAAAACTAATAAATAAACAAATAAGTAACTAATAATAATAAAATTAAGCTAATAATTAACTAACTAATAAATAACTAAATAACTAAACTAATAATAATTAATAATAATAAAACCAATAATAATAAACAATAATAAACCAAAAACTAATAATAATAACCAAACCAATAAAACTAAAAAAAAACTAATAAAAAAATAATAATAATAACCAAACTAATAACTTATAAAACTAACTAATAAATAAATAATAAAATAACTAAACTAATAAATAATAATAACTAACTAGCTAATAAATTAATAATATACAAATAAACTAATAATTAATAATAACTAATAATAATAAACTAAATAACTAACTAATAACTAATAGACTAATAAAACTAATAAACTAAATAAATTAATAAATTAATAATAATAACTAAACTAATAACTAAAACTAACTAACTAACTAAAATAATAACTTATAAAACTAAATAAAACTAAAAACTAAACTAAAAACTAAACCTAATAAACTAACTAAACTAATAATAATTACTAATAACTAATAACTAACAAATAAACTAATAACTAACTAAAAATAACTAAACTAATAAACTAATAATTAAAACAATCTAATAACTAAAACTAATAATAAAAAATAACTAATAACTAAACCTAATAACCAAAATAACTAATAATAACTAAACAATAAACTATAACTAATAAAACCAAATAACTAATAACCAATAATAATTAATAAATAAACTAATTAACTAAACTAAAAACTTAATAACTAAAATTTAATAAATAAAATAATAACTAATAAAAATTAATAAAACTAATAATAATAACTAAACTAAAAAAATAAACCTAAATAACTAAACTAATGAATTAAAACTAAATAAACTAACTAATTAAGAGCCTTCTAAATAAATTTGGAAATGAAAGTGGTCTCTTTCTCAATGAAGAAAAATGTTGTTTCATTCCTTCCTCTAAAATCCCTTCTAATAGGATCAATCAAATCTTGAGAATTACTAATTTTCAGCAACATCAACTTCCCATTAATTATTTTGGGGCTCCGCTTTTTAAAGGTCAGAAAAGATCTCATCTTTTTGATGATCTAATCCAAAAAATCTATAATAAAATTTCTATTTGGGAATTCCATTTACTCTTTTTTGGTGGTAGGCTCACTTTGATTAAGAGCACTCTTAACTCCATGCCTTTATATCTCCTCCAAACCATTGTCGACCATTTCAATCATTATGAATTGAGCCTCATTAACAAATTTTTTGGGCTCTAATAACTCCTCTAAAATGATGCACCGGACCTCTTGGTTTAAAAGTTGTGGCACCCTAGCTGAAGGTGGCCTTGGATGTAAGCCAATCAAAAAAGCTATCATCCTTGCTTTTCCTATAAGCTTTGGTGGAATTTTGGAGTAACAATAGTCTTTAATTTCATGACGCTAAATATTGCTGGGGTAAGCACCCCTCATTTGTCCTATAAAGTAGGAGACTCTCCTTTGGAAAAGACTTTGTTCCATTAATTGGGATGTAGAATCCTTAATTTTTTTGGGATTAACTCGGCTCCTACTTTTGGCAAGATAATTGAATGGATGTGGGTCCATTGATGACTTACTTTCCACCCATTCCACGCCACTATTAAAGTGAAATCTTTCGAATAATATGTGGAACATTAGTAAGCTTATTGATTATATTCCTTACTTTCTCTTAAACATGCTTACTAATAATCCTATCATTCCTACCAATCAAGACCAGATCCTTTTTAATGGTGATTTCAACTTTAAAAATGTTTGGATTCACAGTAAAGAAACTCATGATTCTTCCAATGTGTTTCTCAAACTTTGGAACAACAATATCCCTACTTCTTACTTTGTTCTTACTTGGCATATTTTGAAAAACTTCATCCCTGTGGACTCCTTGTTGTGGGGTAAAGGTTTTCAATTACCTTAAATATGTCAATGCTATTTTCACATTGAGAATGTGAATCAAGTTTTTGTTAACGGGGCCATTGCTTCTAAACTTTGGATTTGGTATGATGACCTCTTTAACATTGTCATTTCTT